>OX393552.1:7294634-7362375 GCA_947650365.1 Chamaelirium japonicum
ACACTAGATCGCGTGTTATCGTTGATGCCCCTCCCGGCCATTCACGTACGTACCGCCGGCCTGCAGCTACAAAATATGAAGAGCTGGATCGCTTTCAAGTGGGAAGACAGATGGAGCATCTTCCCAATGCCCCGCCCGCCGGCCGACCGATGGAGATATTATGATTGATCGTCCACCCATCTGCGCGCAATCGATCGTTGAGGAGGCCAGAAGGGTAGCTAGGTAGGGATCGATCGATGGTGAAACCCGAAGTGGTGCTCGTTCCCTGTCCCGGAATGGGCCACCTGGTCTCCATGGTGGAGCTCGCGAAGCAGCTCCGTCGCCGCGGCTTCTCCGTCACCGTCCTCATAATTCCCTACCAAGTCCCAGCGTGGGCTGTGGGCACCACGGCTTACATGGACTCCGTCGTCTCCTCCTGCCTCGACATCCGCTTCGAGGAGCTCCCTCTCATGGACCCTCCTCAGGGTAACAACCTGAAGCCAGAAACCTTCGTCACCCGCCTAATCGACGCCTACAAGTCCGCCGTCAAGGATGCCATCTCTCGGCGCCTCTCCTCCCCTCTGCCGATCCCGAACCGCATCGCGGCACTGATTCTCGATTGGTTCTGTACGTCGATGATGGATGTGGCCGGCGAGCTCGGCGTCCCCGCCTACATCTACTACACCTCCAATGCCGCCATGGCCGGCACCATGCTCTATCTCCCCACCCTCGATGTGACGGTCCCGTATGAAATGAGGGACGTGGAAGGGGAGCTCCATATCCCAGGCATCCCGCCGGTGTCGCCGCGCTGCATGCCACCGGCCATGATGGACAAGGACGACGAGGCCTACTCCATATTCCTCAACCACGGCCACCGGTTTCGGAAGGCTAAGGGTATAATTGTCAATACCTTTGCGGAGTTGGAGCCGAAGCCCCTGCTTGCGGTAGCCAACGGCGACTACCTGCCTGACCACCAGACTCCGCCCGTCTTTCCTGTCGGGCCGCTGCTGGCGGTGGAGGCAGCAGAGAGGGCTGGGATGGAGCGGCACGAGTGCGTCAGGTGGCTCGACGGGCAGCCGAAGGCGTCGGTGGTGTTCTTGTGCTTCGGCAGCATGGGCGCCTTCGACGCACCGCAGGTGGAGGAGATGGCAGTGGGTTTGGAGCGGAGCGGGCACCGGTTCTTGTGGGCCCTCCGCAGCCCTTCGAATTCGTCCGGCAGGTTCCGGTTTCCGACCGATGCGGACCTGGACGAGGTGCTGCCGGAAGGGTTCCTGGAGCGGACCAAGGGGAGGGGGGTGGTGTGGCCGTCGTGGGTGCCGCAGGGGGTGATCCTGTCGCACGAGGCGGTGGGGGGGTTCGTCACGCACTGCGGCTGGAACTCGTCCTTGGAGAGCTTGTGGTTCGGGGTGCCGATGCTCGGATGGCCCCTCTTCGCTGAGCAGCACTTGAATTGCGTGGAGATGGTGAAAGACATGGGTGTGGCTCTGGAGCTCAAGCCAGACCTGTGCAGTGGGTCAGGATTCGTGAGCTCCGAGGAGTTGGAGAGGGGGGTGAGATCGCTGATGGAGGAGGAGTACTGTGAGGAGGGGAAGAAGGTAAGGGCGAAGGTGGAGGAGATGAAGTGGGCGAGCAGGAGGGCCACCATGGAAGGCGGCTCCTCATACGTCGCTTTCGAGCGATTGGTGGGAGACCTAACCAAGAGACTGCCCCTTTCCAATGACCATAAGGACGACAATTGCGGCGCGGTGGCCCCAAAGATTGTTGCTGCATGAATAGGATGCACATTTATATATATGTATCACCCCACTACCCTAAATTTGCCTACCTTCGAATCCCATCTTAATTCACTCAATAAGTTGCTCTGGTCGGTCATAAGTTTTGGATCTACATATACTAATAAGATTTCTGCTAATGAAGGAATCATCCTTTCACTAGAATTTTAATATTTAGTATAACTTGGTTGGCATTCTATATTTATAAAATAAGCACAATTAATGCAACATATCGATCTTCTGCCCAAAAGGTTTTAGGAATATAGGACTCGATCGGTCATAGTGGTTTGTTTTTTCGTTCTACCACACCATTTTGTTCTGGTATGTCGGGATTAGTACGTCTTCTTATGGATGATATCATAAGTGCTCAAGAATCGAGCAAAGTCATGGTACATAACCCCCCCCCCCCCGAATCCGAGCAAAGGTTTTTTTTTTATTTTTTTTCCCAAACTGATCGAGTGGATATATAGCATGGCTGAGAACTATTGAAAAATTTAAAAAAAAATTGGATTTTTAAAGCAAAAAATAAATCCATGTGTAACGAGTAGCGTCATCGTTAATGTGGCATAGTATCGAGTAACAAACTTGGATAAAATAGGAGGACTCCAAAGATTAGAGTGTATAACCTCAAAGGCAGATTGATCTCTACTAGTACTGAGCAAAAAATGTAACATCGTACTTTTAAATAAACTGCATGAGGAACATGACATGTCTAAAAAGGATTTATTTAGAGAGTCCTTGTAGTAGGCAAAAAACTCCAAAAGAAAACAAATGGATCAAACAATCTGTATGTACGTGGATGGCCTAATCGATAGTGCCAAAAGCCTCCATTCTTTCTTTAAAAGCGATATCTCCTCTGAAATAAGAGGGAGGACTTTACAGTGCCGATAGGAAACTGTGCACCACTAGCTATAAAAATCAATTGGTTCCCTGTATATGAGTGCACATTTGTAAGGCAAATGAGATGCCTGTCATGTAGTTGGAAGGACCCGAATTTGTAACGTCCTAGGTTTTCAATATATATAAATAATTAATGCTATATAAAAAAATTTCCAAGTTTACTTGTGTAAACATGTACATGTTAAATTTTGTTTGAGCCACTAATGAATAAGTGACTCAGTATATCTCTCTCTTATGTGTAATAAGAGTGTTTTCCCCTTATTGATGGGCTCAGTTGACAGATGGAACAATGGGTTCTTGGTATTGAGTCACCTAGTCTAGGTCGAGCTCTCACTTCCTAGACCCCAACCTCGGTGGACGGCCTAGACCCCTACGTGACTAATTTTTTCTTTTTGAGAAACCCTCATTGAATGAGAGGGGGTTCGGCCTAAACCCCTACCAGTAAATTAAAACAAAAAAATCTATAAGGGATAAAAAAAGGGAGAGAGAGAGAGAGAGAGAGAGAGAGAGAGAGAGAGAGAGAGAGAGAGAGAGAGAGAGAGAGAGGTGGTAGTACAATCAAGAGATAAGGTGCATGAGGGAGTTCCTCATCCTCAGGAGAGGTGAATTGCCTAGAGGTGAATCAACAACCTAATCGTGTCAATCACCCCCTCAATCGGGAGGAATATGCTATGGAATATTCTCATATTCCTCTCTAGCCATAGACCCCAACAGATGGCTACTGAAGTGATGTCCCAACCTCCCCTAATCGTCGGTTTGATGTGCCTTCTCCTCTAAGGACCCCAAAGCGATGTCAATGAGGTTGGATGTGTTCTGACATGGATCTTCGATCGGAATATCGACCAAATACCCCTCAAGAAATCGCATCGAATCAGAAGATGGTCAGAGGTTTCGTCCCTAAGACCGTAGAAAACTAAGGGCATCTGGTATCCATGATTGTCAAGTGGTTCCGCTTCAGGAGGTTAACCTTGGTGAGAATCTTATCATTTGGGTCTAACCTCGTAAAGATCTTGGCTTTCATCGAACATTTTACCTTCCAAATCTACATGGCAAGTGGGCAAATCACTCTGTAAAAGTTGATGAATTGGTAGAGGGAGCTCATAGGAATAGCAATGCGGTAGGTTTGGGAATGGATTTTTATAATTTTTGAATAGGGTTGTCGCCCCGATTGAACCCACCTTGTTTACTATAGGAATTTAAAACCTGAACCCAATTGAAACATTGCCACCCATAAGATCTCACCGGTGGAGAATTGCCCATTAGTTATCCATCTCCAGCCCGCAGCGTCTAGCCCTCCGTAAGAGAGATATATGTGATGTAAGAGATCCAACATTTCTCCTAGTTGGGGAATAAGCTCCGTCGGGAATGGGCTACTAAACCTACATCGTCAAGTCATGGAGGAACCTTTGATGAATGTTTGTGATCAGACCAAAGTCAACTTGTTTGGTGCAAGGTCAAAAAGCTAATGGAAGATGGTTCTAAGAGGTAGGTCCTCGATCCAGATGTTTTTCCAAAATCTAATACATGTCCCGTTCCCTAGGATGAGTCTATTGATGCAACGCTAGAGGGAGGAAATCTTGAAAATACCCTTCCATAATGGGGAGATTGTCCTTGAGCAATAGGAACGTGCGTGCATGGGAGCGAATTTTCTGAAGTATCTACAATTGCATGATCAACTCACTCTAGGAGTCGCCAAGGGATTATTGTAACCTCAACCAACACTTCTCTAGCATTGCCTGATTAAATTCTCGGAGGTTGACAATCCCAAATCCACCTTGGGCTTTAGATTTGCAGGCTATCCCCCAACTGAGCATGGGATATGATCCAAAGTTATCATCAATGCCACACCACAGGAAAGAGCATCGTAATTTATCGATCTTTACTACAAGAAAAAGTATTATTACCGACGAATATAGTCCGTCGGTAATAAATAATAACCGTCGGTATAATTTTATGGCGATGGGCAATATTTCTGTCGTTGTCCGTCGAGAAAGATGGCGTCGGAAAAGTAAACAACGACGGGTTAAATTTTTCGTCAGTAATAAACATTAATACCGTGCACAATTATTATTCGTCGATACTATATGATTAATTAAAAAAATTATTAAAATATAATCTCGACGGATAATTATTATCCGTCAGTATAGATATATAGCTATTGACGGGCATAATCTATCCGTCAGTAAATATAAAGATAAATACCGACGGGTATAATACATCCATCGGTAAATATCTATATATTACTGACGGATATTTAATACCGTCGATTCAAGTTATTTATATATTATTTAATAAAATTATTATTACCGATAGAAAATATAACATCCGTCGGTAAAAAAACTTGAATTTTTTCAAAAAGCTTTCTAAAATCTTGTTATTTAATTCCTTTCATTATATTTATCACAATACACAAAATTACCAGAATATTACCATAATACCGGACAATCATAAATAATTATAATAAGCTAAATATATCACAATATTAATAGTTTTTTTAAAATATATTACAAAATTACTTTTATATAATCAAAAAGTGAGGAAAGCTATGTGCCCTAGCTTAACCCCTCACGCCGCCCGGCCCCAACACAGTCTCATCCCTTGACGCCGCACATCCTATAATAAACAACATATATTTCTTACAAAAATGGTTGATATCTTTAATTAATATAAAAAAATATTAAAAATATTAAACTTGGTTTGGATTCGATAAGATCATTATCAGATTGTTTTCGGATAGGATCGTTATCGGATCTCTATCAGATCGATCGGATCGTGCTAGGATCGTTATCGGATTTTGTACATTTTTTAAGATTTTGCCATCCGATTAACTAGTTTTGAGTCCCTTATCTTTCGGCATTTCAACTTGGTTTGGATTCAATCATATCGTTATCAGATCACATCTGATAATTCGTACTTGTATGGTTTTTTATATTTCGGACTTATGAATAAGTATTTAGTATATATTTTAAGATTTCACCCTCTGATTCTTTAATTTTGAGTCTAAGTGTTTGAAAATCATAACTTTTCATCTTTTGAATTTTAAACTTGATTTTGATTTGATCGGATCATTATCAGATCACATCCGATAATTCAAACTTGTATGGTTTTTTGTATTTCAAACTTACGAATTAAGAAACAAGAATTTTGTAGATCTTTTAATATTTTGTCATCGGATTGACTAATTTTGACTCTAAATATTTAAAAATCATAAGTTTTTAATTTTTGGATTTTGAATTTGGCTTAGATTCAATCGGATCGTTATCGAATTATTTTCAAATCGGATCGTTATCGAATTGATCGGACCGTTATCAGATTGATTGGATCATTATCATTATCGGATTGATCGGATCGTGTTAGGATCGTTATCGGATTTTATAGATATTTTATAATTTTATCATCCGATTAACTAATTTTGAGTTTAAGTGTGTGAAAATCATAAGTTTCATCTTTCGAATTTTAAACTTGGTTTGGACTCGATCGTTATCATATCGTATTCGATAATTCAGACTTGTATGATTTTTCCTAATTCAGACTTACGAACAAGTATTTAGTAGATATTTTAAGATTTTATCCTTCGATTAACTAATTTTGACTATAAGTATTTGAAAATCATAAGTTTTCATGTTTCAGATTTTAAACCTGGTATGGATTCGATTAAATCGTTATCATAACGTATTTGATAATTCGAACTTCTATAATTTTTTATATTTTATACTTACGAACATCAAATAATTTATTTTTATATGGTTTTTCATATTTCGGACATAAGATCAAGTATTTAGTAGATATTTTAAAAGTTTTGCCCTTCGATTGAATAATTTTGAGTCTAAGTATTTGAAAATCATATGTTTTCATCTTTTGGATTTTAAATTTGGTTTCAATTCGATCGAATCATTATCGGATAACATCCGATAATTCAAACTTATATAGTTTTTATATTTTGGACTTACGAACAAGTATTTAGCAGATATTTTAATATTTTATCATCCGATTGATTAATTTTGAGTCTAAATATTTAAAAATCATAAGTTTTCATCTTTAAGATTTTGAATTTGGCTTGAATTTGTTTGGATCGTTATCGGATCGATCAAATCATTATCGGATCGTTATCATTATCACTATCAGATCGATCGGATCATGCTAGGATTGTTATTGGATTGTTATCAGATTTTATAGATATTTTTATATTGTACCATTTGATTGACTAATTTTGAGTCTAAGTGTTTACAAATCATAAGTTTTCATCTTTTGGATTTTAAACTTAGTTTGGATATGATTAGATCGTTATCAGATCAGACTTGTATGATTTCTCCTATTTTAGACTTACGAACAAATATTTAATAGATATTTTTAAATTTTGTTCTTCGATTTACTAATTTTGAGTCTAAGTATTTGAAAATTATAAGTTTTCGTCGTTTAGATTTTAAACTTGGTTTGGATTCAATCAGATTATTATCGGATCACATCTGATAATTTGGATTTGTATGGTTTTTCCTATTTCAAATTTACAAACAAGTATTTAGTAGATATTTTAAGATTTTATCCTCCGATTAATTAATTTTGAGTCTATATATTTGAAAATTATAAGTTTTTATCTTTCGGATTTTAAAGTTGGATTGGATTCGATCGGATCATTATCGAATTATATTTGATAATTTGAACTTTTATTGCTTTTCATATTTCAAACTTACGAACATCTAATAATTTGTACTTGTATGGATTTTTGTATTTCGGATTTACATATAAGTATTTAGTCGATATTTTAAGAATTTTCCACCGATTGACTAATTTTGAGTCTAAGTAATTAAAAATCATAAATTTTTGTCCTTTCGGATTTTAACTTGCTTTGGATTCGATCGGGTCATTATCGAATCGTATCCGATAATTCATACTTTTATGATATTTTGTATTTTGGACTTATAAACATTCGATAATTCGTACTTGTATGGTTTTTTATATTTCAGACTTATGAACAAGTATTTAATAGATGTTTTAAAATATTATCATCTGATTGACTAATTTTGAGTTTAAATGTTTGAAAATTATAAGTTTTTATCTTTCGGATTTTGAATCTGACATAATTAGATCGGATCGTTATCGGATCATTTTCGGATTGGATCATTATCTGATCGATCGGATTGTTACTGGATTGATCGAATCGTTATCGAATTATTATTGGATAGATCAAATCATACTAGGATTGTTATCGGATTTTGTAGATATTTTAAGATTTTGCCTTCCGATTGGCTAATTTTGAGTCTAAGTGTTTATAAATAATAAGTTTTCGTCATTTAGATTTTAAACTTGGTTTGGATTCGATCGGATTGCATCCGACAATTCAGACTTATATAGTTTTTGTATTTCGGACTCACGAATAAGTATTTAGTAGATATTTTAAGATTTTGCCCTCCGATTGACTAATTTTGAGTCTAGGTGTTTGGAAATCATAAGTTTGGATTCAATCAGATCATTTTAAATAAATAATGCATATTAATTTTAGTAAGATGCATAATTTATATTAATATTTTAAAGATTAGTAAGTATCTGATCATTAGCCACCATTATACCGGCCCATGAACTCATCAAGCAGAAGCTTTAGTACCATACGAGCTTCTCTTTCCTCCTCAACTCGTTGCTGGAGGGTTTGTCTGTCATACCCCGGATTTTCGCTCTGCAGCATAAAAACCTACGGGTGCGAACTTTCAGTGTCATTTTTTTTGTAAGAAAAAGAAATAAAAAGGGTTTTAAACTTTAGTTTGTTCTTCTTTGCTCGAACCGACTCAATGCCTGAAGACATTGGAACAACTGCTTTCAAGAAGATAAAAAAATCATGTGTGAAAGAGTAGTACTGTTCGACTGTCTAAGGGCATCACTCTTAGAAGGAGGAAGATAACTCCCTCAACTCTCCTAAGAATGGTGCTCTTATAGGAGCACGAGGCTCGAGCCCAGAAGGGAAGCATTTCCTCATGTCACTTTGAATTAGCCTAATACGCTCCTCTTACAGATTATTTAATTAATTAAGATTAATCATAAGCAGTTACCATCTCGAGCTAAAATAACACACCACCAGAAGCAAACTCTCTCTATATACAAATCAATAGTCTTTACATCTCATCCATGAGCTACAACTACAACTACAACACCCTCCTGATCTAAATAAGACCTAGGTAGAAATCTAAGGTTTCTGCTCCAGCTCTAACTCCAGCTCTCAATAGCAGCTCCACAACAACTTTATAGCTCCTAGCTCTGCTACTCCGTCAGCTACACGCGCCCGTCTACTCTACGAACTCAACTCCTTCTTATAACTGGGTTTGTGCCTAGTAAAACCACACACATAAACCCTGAGTCAATTAGAAGATTAAGTGACTCAGTGAGAGCCACGCTAATATCTATCAAAAAAAATTGATAAACATAATGAATGATGCTTTAATCGATATCATCCTCTAGTTCAACCTAAATCAGATCATCTCTCTAGCACCGTATCTCGAGTAATATTACATCTCTTGTTATTTCTTGACTTAAAATTATATTATCTTATTTTTTACTAATATAAATTTTCAATTCAGTTTTGGTTAATATCATACCTTTAATACGTTTAAAGTTATAAGATTATTGTTATTTGAATATATCAAATCTCACTCGTATCTCTGATAATATCATACTCTTGTTCTTTAAATAATATAAGAATATCTTCAATCGAATAATATCGAATCTCATGAAATATTATCTCTCGAAAAGTATTGAGTATTGATTTGTCCTTAGACCTTTATTAGTCATTCTAAGACTGTTATACTTATCATGATCCAGCATGGATTTTCACAACCGAAGCCTATCATAGGATCAATATTATAATAACATCAACCACTAGACTTAGGGTACTCAAAAGAGTTCACCACAACCAAGACTCGTCT
Organism: Chamaelirium japonicum; assembly: GCA_947650365.1. NCBI lineage: Eukaryota > Viridiplantae > Streptophyta > Magnoliopsida > Liliales > Melanthiaceae > Chamaelirium > Chamaelirium japonicum. Next base: position 7,304,197 of record OX393552.1, read on the forward strand.
TACTACCAGCCAGACTGTTGCACGAGTCTAACTCACTAACTGAATCGGTCCGGTGCTTTTAATGTCCATTCTCAACTTGGCACAATCACAACCTTTCAACTGAGAAGACATTCATGGTGTTTCTATTTCCTCTAATCTAGGGCTATTATTATAACTCTAACAGTTATTACAGGATAGTGATACCACAACTCAAACAACTAGTTTAGAGTACTCAAAAGAGAACACTACAACCAAAACTCATCTGACTACCAGCCAGATTGTTGCATGAGTCTAACCTACCAACCAAACTAGTCTGGTGCCTTTATGTCAATCTCCACTCTCCACCGATAAAGCGACTCACAAATTAGACGACATCCTAGTATCTCTATTTTCGCTAAACTAGAGCCAGAACAATAACTCTAATAACTAATTTAGGGCTAATATCCTAACTTTTACTACCAAGCTAACAGGTTCGGTCCTAATCAATACCAAACCCTAAAAGGCTAAATGCCACTAGTATTAGGGTACTCGAAAGAGGCCACCACCACCCGAAAAACTCATCCGTCAATTGGTCAGGATTGTACATGAGTCAACCACACCAACCAAAACCGGTCTAGTGCTACCATGTCAGTATCAACTCCATACCAAAAGCGATATTAAGAGTTAGACGACTATTATGGTGTCCATATTCGCCTAAACTAGGGTTAGAACCCAAAACACACATTTAAGTGTTTGTATAGCAAACCTGTAGAGTAAGGAATGACCCTACCTCCATGTCACTCATGTGAGCCTATGCCCAAACATTCCTAGTTTTACGTGAAAGATTCTGTCTAGCATGCGGCGACGGGATCACCAAATACGTGTGATATATGTTTACACTTGTCCGCACGCGGCCATCACTTCGTTTTTCGCACGCTTAGTTAGAATCTACTAATTTTCAAGCAACCTATAATAGATTCTACCCTATCATGCGATGATGGGATCACCAACTGCGTATGATATATATTTACACCTGTCTGCATGCAGTCATCACCTTGCTTTCCGCATGCTTAGTTAGGACCTACTACGTTACAAATAACTCATATCCTACTAGCATAAGTCATAGACCAACACCAGACCCGAGGGTCTGGTCACCCATCGTGGCATAGCTACTTGAGGTGAATACAATCATACATCCAATGCAATATTAACATATTGCTCACCTAACTATACCATACCTTCAGTAGGTAGACAACGTGTCATCCCAACCTAAACCGGATAGGAGACATGCCCCCTAACTAAGACAGGTATCGTTTTACCATACCAAATAACTTCTAGCCTACCTAAACATCGATTCTACTCCTTATATATCCGTATAACCATACAAAATATTTCATATTCAAAATCCCTAAACTGCCTATGTCATAGCGGTACCGCCGTCATATCAGGCATTTCCTATCTACCTGTACTATTCAAATATCCTAATTTGCTTGTATATCCGTGCATTATCGTTGGTGTACAGGGGAGGCACTCCCCCAACCAAACAAGGATAGGGAATACGACTCCTACAGTACGAAAACGGTATAAGGGTCATGCAAGGCTTTTCTTATGCTACTTTCAACTAGTCTTTTCTAGATCTCCTGCATTGCCAAGTATCGTCGTCAGTGAGTAGGAGAGGTATCCCCCTAACCCAATAGGGATAGGGTACACGACTCCTACAGCTCGATAATGGTACCGTAGGCACGTCAAGCTTTACCTATGCTATGTACGACTTATCTATCCTAACTTAACTATGACATAATACGTCGCTCACAGGGAGAAGGCGACAAGATATCTTTTGACCTAAACACGGTAGTGGATAAATCCTCTACACGCTATAGAGGTACCTTAATTCCAACTATCTATTTTGAAGGAAAGTCCTTATAATACTAAGCACCACTAGTTTAGGGTACCATCAAGCAACCACTACCATCCAAACAACTCATCCATACCAAAAGGGTCACGAGGACCTTCTGAGTCAAATGCACTAATCGTGCAAGTCCAAGGTAACAAAGTCCACTATCATACCACGCTACAAGCGATGTTATGAGTTGGACTTAGCTGGAACAACGTGTAGTCATTGCTTCCCCTAACTAGGGCTAACACCCGGATGACCTATAAAGGCATCTCGGGAGGTCTAAACGACATATAGAAACTAACAATAACCTTGGTAAACTTGGATAGGTCCGAGGAGTTAGCCTAATATAAACTAGAAAAATGGAGATAGCTTCCGCCCCCTTTCCAGCATATTGAACGTTTTCCGGCTCTAAAGTCGTGACTCGGCTGTGGTCAAGCCACGCTTGACCTTAGAATCTATAGGGTTATCCTTAATGTTAGGCTACGTAGTGGGTTCAATCGGCGCAAATGATGGTTTGACCACTTACCCTAACATCTATGGGTTCAAACTCTAATTCTCTCCCGAGCCCGAATAGAAGGCCCAAACAACCTATTTCGTCATTCTAACTGTCCCCCACTATATTACGCCGAACATGCACGACTCGGGCAAATAATATTTTATATAATTTTAAATTATATATTTATTTATTTATTTATTTATTTTATTTAATAATTTATATTATTAATTAATTATTTAAATGATGCCATTATGATGTCATAAAGGTTTTATTCAAATTGTTATGTCATATGAGGTTACAATGATGTCATAATTAGATTAATTAGTTATTTATTAATAAATGGCATTACGATGTCATAAATAATTTATTTAATTAATCACAAATATGTTTGGATGAAATATTTATATATAAAACTTTCGATCGAAAACAATCATTTTTGAGGTTTTCATCTCGAGCTTCAAAAACGCAAAGGAAAACTTTGTTTATCGAAAATCCGACTATTCAGGGGTGAGATTCACGTCGAATCGAATCCCAACAAGAATAAAAAGTAATTCTAGCATCCTCATTATCATGCCTAACAATTTTTTAACTAAACTTTTATAATCATTCGGATCAAAATCCAATGGTTTTATAGTTTTGATTGTAAATTTTCGAAAACCCAAAGAACATGACGTGTTTTTCGGAAAATATGAGATTCGGGGATCGAATCAACCCCGAATCGAACTTCATAATATTGGAATTGGATCCGCTTATCAGAGTCGCAGCGGAAGCAAAAGAAAGGTCCGAAGATCATACGGTGTATATTTTATTATAATTTCGCTATAAAACAATATACATGCAAATCTACGATCTTAGCATATGTGCGGACACCCTAGAGGCATACTACGATCTACGGAAGACATGAATACATCTAGTTAGGTGTTTAGAATCATCATACCTTTTGGATCTATGATCCGGAGACGATGGAACAATGAAGAACCGTACTTGAATCGCAAGGGAAACTGTCGGATAGGACCTTGTCCTTTGCGAATTGAAGAATTCTGGAAATCCCGTCTCTGAGTGCAGGGATTACGAGCCGACGGAGGAATCCGTTGCGAAGACGATGGCGAGCCGCGAGATTTTCTCCTCCTCTTTCTCCTTTCTTCCTTCTCCTTCCTTCCTCTTTCTTCTCCCTTCTTCTTCCTCTCTTTTCCTTGGCCGAAACCACAAAGAGGGAGAGGGGATGAGAGGTTCGGCCAAAAAGGAGAGGGGAGCACTATATCCGGCCCTCCTCCTCCCTATTTCCTTTATAGGGCCGGTCTCCTAAAGCCTCAAGGAAGCTTGGGCCGGCCCCTAGGTGGATAGGGATAAGGGGGGGCAGTTTTTAGGGATTCCGGGTGTCTATCGTGAAGCCCGGATGAAAACGCCGATCACGAAAAGCGGAAAACTGAAAGAGAGACTGAGTGAGGTGTGCTACTCGGAATCGAGTTCCGTCAACGCCTATGAGCTCCTGGAATTATTCCACTCATTCTAAGATTCATATTCAATATGTTCTGAGCTATATTTCAATATTAACCAAAATACCCCTACGGCCCGTAACACATGTGAATTAGGTTCTTAGGCTCTGGGCTTGCGCTCCATCGTGCTACTTCGCGTCCAACGTATCCAACTAGGTCGAGAACAATTCCTATACGCAACGATAGGGTGGAACCTTCAGGGTTCGGGATCTCTAGCTGCAACTGGATCCCTGATTAACTATTCTGGTGACACACCGAAAGTTCCGTTAATCAGCCCTAATCCGATTAACCCGCGTAGCCACCCAGAGTGTGACGCGAGTTGAACTCTAGTGATCCTAAACTTATGTTACTCCCTCGTAACCCTGTTCTATACTATACTCTGATAATCCTTAGTCCCTCCTAGTACTGGTGCCATGATACGACTCGGGCGGTGGGGAGCACCGTCAGATCCCGATCGATCATCTAACTAGGGTTTGATGACTTGTCATCTATAACACCACACACCTTCCGGTGCTATGCCTAGTATCCGGAACTTCGTCAGTCATACTAACAACCACCAGGCCTGGGTTAACTGTGTGGACAGATTGACTCATCAAAACGCACCCATCCAACACTAAACGTCGGATAACCTGTAGGGATTACATGTCACTCAAGCGCCAGCTGGGTAACCCAACGTACCGTGGTATTGGACTATGAAAGGTCTGCACACGTTGGCACATCAAAGCACCACACAACTGGTTGGCCCAGTGTACATGGTCCCTCAGGGTTAAGGACGGATTATCTATAGTAGTAAGACGATTTCTGCACCAATATCTGAATCACCAAACTGTGCACCATCTTGGTTCCTGTTCAACACGATCATCGTGCTTGGTCAGGTGAATAGGAATCCCACGTTCCCGTGGTGGAGACTTCACCACATCCTCTACCTGCCAACAGCTTATTCTCGGTGAAGCGACCGGCATCACCTAAGTTGTGAACTAGTTCTAGGTCTACACAGAACTGGTCCACTGGGTCTACCAAGCATGGATCCTCCATGCGCCTCAGTGGCCTACTGTGTTCCCTAGGGTCCTTTTATTATATGAGTTTTATCATACACCAGAGTAGTATTCTAATTAAAGCAATAACCAAAGCCACTTTATTAATGTTAATACAGAAAATCCACGCTAAGGACATACGAGCTACTATAATCTCCCACTTGGCCTAGCGGGGAACAACAGTCTTAACACCCATGGCATCCACGTGCTTCTTAAAAACCTTAGTCGGTAATGCCTTTGTGAAAGGGTCCGCCATGTTATCTGCAGACGTCACCTGAGTCACTGCTACCTCCCCTCACTTCTGCAAGTCCCGGATAATGTAGTATTTTCGCTCAATATGCTTGCTCTTCTGGTGATATCTTGGCTCCTTGGATTGTGCTACCGCTCCACTATTGTCACTGTAAAGGACAATAGGATCTTGAGCTACCGGTACGCATCCTAAGTCCGTAAGGAACTTCTTGAGCCACACCGCCTCCTTAGCTGCTTCGCACGCCGCAACGTACTCAGCCTCTGTCGTCGAATCCGCGATGCATCCCTGCTTCACGCTCCTCCAACTGACAGCTCATCCTCCTAATGAAAACACAAACCCTGACGTCGATCTCATGGATTCCGGATCTGACACAAAGTCAGAATACGTATGTCCAATCGGCATTAGTTCCTGTGAAGAGTAAACTAACTCATAATCTCTCGTCCTACGGAGATACTTGAGTATAATTTTCACAGCAGTCCAGTGCCCTGGACCCGGATTTGACTGATACCTGCCAATCATGCCTACTGCATAGCATATATCTGCTCTCGTGCACTGCATAGCATACATCAGACTCCTTTCAGCCGAAGCATAAGGTATCTTCTACATCTCTGCCCTCTCCTCAGGAGTCTTAGAACCCTGATCCTAGGACAATTTCATTCCATGTCTAAATGGAATCAGTCGCTTCTTGGAGTTGTGCATACTGAATCTGACCAAGATAGTATCTATATAGGCTGATTGTGACAGCAAGAGAGTCTTGTTCTGGCGATCTCGAGTTACCTTGATCCCCAGAACATAACTCGCTTCACCCAGGTCTTTTATGTCAAATTGAGAAGATAACCACACCTTCACTGTAGACAATGTTCCAACATCGTTTCTAATGAGCAGGATATCGTCTACGTAAATCACTAGAAAAACTACTGCAGTCTTATCGCTCCTTTTATAAACACATGGTTCATCCACGTTCTGCTCAAATCTATAAGACTGGATAACCTGATCAAAACGCATGTTCCAACTTCTGGATGCTTCCTTTAGTCCATAAATGGACCTTTGCAACTTGCATACTAGACTTTCCTGACCTTTTGCAACAAAGCCTGGAGGCTGAGACATGTAGATATCTTTTTCTAAATCCCCGTTAAGGAATGCGGTCTTGACGTCCATTTGCCAGACCTCCCAATCATAATGGGCTGCAATGGACAAGAGGATCCGGATAGACTTAAGCATAGCCACTGGCGAAAAGGTTTCGTCATAGTCGATCCCTTCTCGCTGGGTATAACCCTTAGCGACTAGTCTAGCTTTGTAAGTCTCAACGGTACCATCCGGACCTCTTTTTTTTTTGTACATCCAGTTACACCCAACAGGTTTAATATTGTAAGGTGGTGTTACAAGTGTCCAGACCGAATTTTGGGACATCGATGTCAGTTTTGCCTCCATGGCTTCCTGCCATGCTGCATGGTCAGAGGATACCATCGCTTCGTCATAGTTCAGAGGATCATCCTCCTGAAACTCTGGATCTACCATAAAGGCTTCTCCAATGTATCTATCAGGAGCACTTGTGGTCCTCCCACTGCGACGAGCCTGTGGTAGTTCTATAGGAGTCAATTCTACAGTATCGTTTATCTTAGTGGTATCGACTCCCACTACGTTTTCTGTCTGCAGTACCAAGCAATTCTTCAAGAACTACTTTACTGGTGTGCTTATGTTCTATTAAATAATCCTGTTCTAGGAATACGGCGTTCGTCGAGACGACAACCTTTCTATCCTCAGGATCATAAAATAAACCACCCTTTGTCCCTTTTGGATACCCAATGAACAAACATACCTTAGTTTTTAACTTCATCTTATCTCGTTTGTCCTTCCGCACATGTGCTGGACAACCCCAAATCCTAAAGTGATGTAGACTTGGCTTTTGCTTCAACCACAACGCCCAAGGAGTTAGGGGTACTGACTTTGATGGAAAAATGTTCAAAGTATATGCTGCCGTCTCTAGGGCATATCCCCAAAAACTAGGTGGCAATGTTGCATAACTCATCATAGTCCGAACCATGTCTAACAAAGTTTGATTTCTCCTCTCAGATACACCGTTTTGTTATTGTGTCCTGGTGCAGTCAACTGGGATACGATCCTATGCTCACGGAGGTACCCAATAAATTCATCCGATAGGTATTCGCCTCTTCGATCCGATCGAAGAAACTTGATACTTTTACTCGTCTGCTTTTTTACTTCAGCTCTGAACTCCTTGAACTTATCAAAGGATTCAGACTTCCGCCGCATTAGGTATATGTATCCAAACCTCGAGTGATCATCCGTGAAGGTGATGAAATACTCGAAGCCTCCTATAGCACGGACACTTATAGGCCCACATACATCAGTATGTACCAACTCTAATACCTCCTTAGATCTGCTACCTTTGGCTTGGAAAGACCTTTTAGTCATCTTGCCTTCCAGGCAAGACTCACACGTCGGAAGGCTTTCTGAAATATCTGGACTTAAGAGTCCTACCTTAACCAACCTATGAATCATGTCTGAGGCTATGTGTCCAAGCCTTAGATGCCAAAGGAGTGTTGGATTATCTGAGGGATTTTTCCTTTTAGATGAATTAATCAAACAAGCTTCAGTTATGTTATCCTGCTTATGATTGGAGTTAATTACATAGAGACCATTATGTATCTTTTCCTTACAAACAAAGGAACCATTCAATTTAAATGACACACCAGAAGCATCAAATAAAACTGAAAAACCTTCATTATTCAATAAGGAAACAAAAATTAAGTTTCGTCTCAAGGACGGTACATAAAGTATGTCTCTAAGTAATAAACTTCTTCCATCAAGGAACTGCAAGATGACATCTCCAACTGCTTCAGCCTCTGCCACGGCCTCAGTTCCCATGCTTAGGATTATCTCCCCATCACCCAGTTTTCTTGTCTCCTTGAAACCCTGCAAATTATTGCAAGCATGGTTAGTGGAACCAGAATCCACAATCCATGAAACTGGAGAACAACTGGATGCTACAAGGGATTCCACTATGTGGATTTGAGATATACATGTCTCAGCCTTCTTGGGAGCCGCGCGGCAGTCACCCTTCCAGTGCCCCATTTTGCCGCATCGGAAGCATTTTCCTTTGGGCTTCGCCGGACCATTCTGCTTAATTAGGGACCTGCAACTGCACCTGGCTCATCTTCACGGGCTTCTTAGACTTTCTTTTCTGAAACTTGCCTTTGGCTTTCAGAGAGAATTTTGCTCTATATTCAGGGATTGGGCTCCTGCCTTTATCCCATCCTTTGCCGCCTGGAGCGCCGCTAGGAGCTCTGCATTAGACATCTCCAACCGGTTAAGGTTGAAGTTGGTAACGAAGCCCCGAAACGCTCCTGACAGAGAAGCGAGGAAAATGTCGGTCTGGATCTCTGCATCCAAGATGACATCGAAGGAACCAAGCTTGTTCACATAGCCAAATAATTTCAGCATATGATCCCGAACTAAAGTCCCCTCTGCCATCTTCGTGGACACCAATTTCTTGATGGTCAGGTAACGAGTTACCCGACTACGACCCTCGAACATTTCTTTTAGGTAGAGCATCATCTCTGAAGCAAAGGCCATGTCTTCGACTTGCTTCTGAAGGACGGTCTGCAAGGATGCCACTATGTAGCACTTGCACATCTCATCAGCATCTAGCCAGTCTTTCCATTCTTTTAACTGGGCCTCAGTTGCACTTGGTCCTGGCATGGCCGGTTGAGGGGTACTTAGGGCAATTGTGTGTTTGCCAACCCTTAGGACGAGCATCAGGTTACGCTTCCAGTCCTCGTAGTTTGGTCCCGTAAGTTTGTTATCATTAAGTATGGAGGTAAGGGGGTCGAGCTTGGTCATGATTTCTGTAAACAATGGTTTAAAGCAATATTAGGGTTTGCTACAATCTATTTCATGGAATTTAGAAATAGATAATGTATACTCCAGCCGCTATGTCTTCACTACCTCAAGTGGAGACATCCAGGAATCTAAATTCCCTGGGCTCGAGCACTGAGACTATCGGCCTTGAATTGAAGACAGCATCTCGGTGAGAGCATGCAACCGCTTCTGCCAACGGGGCTTTTACGACCCAGTCTTCATCAGAATTACCCGTGGTAAACTGAAAGACCTTTCAGTCTCCTTTTGGCCAGCTTTATGTGACCCGCGTGCGCAGCAACAACGACTTCACACAAGCTTTCGGATGCTTCCCACAAATCTAGGTGGTGTTGGTACGTAGGGGGGTTCATAGGCTCCCGCGGTACAGGAAAAAACCGTCACCCACTGCCACCGGCATCCTCCATGTCCCGAAGAAAACCACTAGGCGAACCAGCATGGAAGGAAACACAGCTCTCACCCGGTGGGAATATCGAACTGCGTATCTCCCACCCAGACCCTTAGCCGGTTGATTATGGAGGCCAGGGGCTCCCCTTTGGAGGGAACCTCTTATATATCCCTTCTTTATAAGTTTTATGCATATCTAGATAGGTCACGACCTCCTAGACTTAGACCCTAGTCTACCGTGCTCCCACTAGGATTACAAACCTTCCCGCAAAGCATTAGTTTTCTCGAAAAATATCATAGTCCCTACCTTGAATACTCAGCTTTCGCCTTTCTTACAAGAATCACATTACATAGATTCCAAGGATCCCGATACTTCACTAGCTTGCCCATAATTCTAAGATCTGGAGCCTAGCCTAAGGTCAACGTGGAAAGGACTCCCACTACGATGATGCCTCGTTCACAATTTGATGCCTGATGTCATAGTAGACCTCATCTCATTACAGGTTTCGATGCTGGCCAAATAGGGACATCCGACAACCTCCGCCGGACCTCAACCTAATGGTGGCATAACCAAATCGTGATGAGTTCATACTACCATCAAACGTCATCTAGAAACGGGTCTCACACAGTGAAATCCTAACCTAACTTGGTCGCTAGGACCACGTGGGGAAAGGGCATCCCACTAGGGTTATCATACTTCTTATGGAGGTATTAGTTAATTATCTCTAAACAAATCTAACACTGCGTCTATCTCGGTGCACAGTACTTGGCTACCTGAACTACCACAAGGGCGGTTACCGCCTTTCCTTTTAGCTAGCCACCAGATTCGCACGTGTTAGAAGCATATAGAGACACCGATGAATCCATAAGTTTAGTACTAACCCTAAGCCTGATCTAGAGACAAACTCACAAGCAAGATAATAAAAATTATCATCGGGGTTCTCTAAATAATAAGTAAAGAGAATCAACAGAAAAACATCCAAACTAAATCAAGTCCAGGGTCCGACCCCTGAACCTGAATAGCACAGCCAAGATATCCTGCTCTTCCGTTCTGCACGATCTCTAACGACGATCCCCATCATCGCCAACGTGCACGCTTTCGCTGGGTCTTTGCACGCCATGGTACCGCTTGCCCGAACCATGGATGTAGCATCATCTTCTTCTTCCTGTGACCAAAAAACTAGCACGCTCTAAGCAAGTGCTCGTTCGTGTATAATTTCGCTAGAAAGAAAAGAAGACAATCCTAAACAACATGGCCAGGGAACCGAGGATGGTCAACCCCCACCCTCGCTTATCTAGAGCCTTAAAATTCATAGACAATAATAATCAATGCAAAAATTAAATTCGGGGTCCGACCCCCGGATGCATGCAATCACAGATTACTATTCAGCGTGGCACCTGCAAAAAGACGATACATAGCATAATCCATATGCATGATCTATGTCGAACCCCGACGAAAACATATGTCATTATATATTCACATGATGTTTTCACGAATTCATGCATGAAACATACACCAAAGTGTGCTCTGATACCAATTGTTGGAATTGGATCCGCTTATCAGAGTCGCAGCGGAAGAAAAAGAAAGATCCAAAAATCATACGGTGTATGTTTCATTACAATTTCGCTATAAAACAATCTACATACAAATCTACGATCTTATCATATGTGTGGACACCCTAGAGGCATACTACGATCTACGGAAGACATGAATACATCTAGTTAGGTGTTTAGAATCATCATACCTTTTAAATCTATGATCCGGAGACAACGGAACGATGAAGAACCATACTTGAATCGCAAGGGAAACTGTCGGATAGCACCTTGTCCTTTGCGAATTGAAAAATCCTCGAAATCCCGTCTCTGAGTGCAGGGATTACAAGCCGACGGAGGAATCCGTTGCGAAGACGATGGCGAGCCACAAGATTTTCTCCTCCTCTTTCTTCTTTCTTCCTTCTCCTTCCTTCCTCTTTCTTCTCCCTTCTTCTTCCTCTCTTTTCCTTGGCCGAAACCACAAAGAGGGAGAGGGGATGAGAGATTCGGCCAAAAAGGAGAGGGGAGCACTATATCCGGCCCTCCCCCTCCCTATTTCCTTTATAGGGCCAGTCTCCCAAAGCCTCAAGGAAGCTTGGGCCGGCCCCTAGGTGGATAGCGATAAGGGGGGGCGGTTTTTAGGGATTCCGGGTGTCTATCTTGAAGCCCGGACGAAAACGCCCTTCACGAAAAGTGGAAAACTGAAAGAAAGACTAAGTGAGGTGCGCTACTCAGAATCGAGTTCCGTTAGCGCCTATGAGCTCCTGGAATTATTCCGCTCATTCTAAGATCCATATTCAATATATTCTGAGCTATATTTCAGTATTTACCAAAATACCCCTACGACCTGTAACACATGTGAATTAGGTTCTTAGGCTCCAGGCTTGCGCTCCATCGCGCTACTTCGCGTCCAACGTATCCAACTAGGTCGAGAACAATTCCTATACACAACGACAAGGTGGAACCTTCAGGGTTCGAGATCTCTAGCTACAACCGGATCCCTGATTAACTGTTCCGGTGACACACCGAAAGTTTCGTTAATCAGCCCTAATCCGATTAACCCGCGTAGCCACCCAGAGTACGACGCGAGTTGAACTCTAGTGATCCTAAACTTATGTTACTCCCTCGTAACCCTGTTCTCTACTATACTCCAATAATCCTTAGTCCTTCCTAGTACTAGTGCCATGATACGACTCGGGCGGTGGGGAGCACTGTCAGATCCCAATCGATCATCTGACTAGGGTTTGATGACTTGTCATCTATAACACCACACACCTTCCGGTGCTATGTCTAGCATCCGGAACATCGTCAGTCATACTGACAACCACCAGGCCTGGGTTAACTGTGTGGACAGATTGACTCATCAAAATGCACCCATCCAACACTGGACGTCTGATAACCTGTAGGGATTACATGTCACTCAAGCGCCAGCCGGGTAACCCAACATACCGTGGTATTGGACTATGAAAGGTCCGCACATGTTGGCACATCAAAGCACTACACAACTGGTTGGCCCAGTGTATATGGTCCCTCAGGGTTAAGGACGGATTATCTATAGTAGTAAGACGGTTTCTACACCAGTGTCTGAATCACCAAACTGTGCACCATCTTGGCTCCTGTTCAACACGATCATCGTGCTTGGTCAGGTGAATGGGAATCCCACGTTTCCGTGGTGGAGACTTCACCACATCCTCTACCTGCCAACAGCTTGTTCTCGGTGAAGCGACCGACATCACTAAGCTGTGAACTAGTTCTAGGTCTACACAGAACTGGTCCACTGGGTCTCCCAAGCATGGATCCTCTATGCGCCTCAGTGACCTACTGTGTTCCCTAGGGTCCTTTTATTATATGAGTATTATCATATACCAGAGTAGTATTCTAATTAAAGCAATAACCAAAGTCACTTTATTAATGTTAATACAGAAAATCCATGCTAAGGATACACAAGCTACAATACATAAAACATAAGAGTGGGTGTAAACAAGTATTAAAACATGCTCATCATATCAAATTTTAGTTCTAATCATGCTAGATAGATCATAACCTAGTTTAAGCTCATAGGTTGGAAACTTGTGAAAATTCATGGATTAAAAGCATGAGTCTTGGGTGAAAAGCAAAGGAAACCTAAACCCAACTATGTGTAGCTTACCTTGAAAGGTTGGATGAAGTTCCTCCCTAGCTTTGTCCCACCCCTCCTTCTATTTCTCTTCTTCTCCTTCTCCTTCTTCTCTTTTTCCCCGAATTGAACTAGTGAACTTGCTCCCTTTAATCCATGGCCTTCAAAAGGGTTTCTGACGGATTCTAAGGGTTCATAGGGACTAAATAGGGTTTCCATGGGTGGGGGGATGGTTTTCTTGGAGGCGAAGGTGAAGAGAATGGCATAATAAGCCAAACCAAAGGGATTTACATCCCTTTGGAGTGGCAAGCCATACCTCCCCTTGGGGAGGGCTTATCCCCCAATTGGGGGGCATGTGGGGGAGGTGGGATGCTCCCTAGTGCACCTCACCTTGCATCAATGAGGTTGGGTTAGGGTTTGGGTTTAGTTTGATTAGGTTTTTAGGGCTTAAACTAAGCTAGTTTATGATCTAATCTAAACTACTTTAGTAACTAGTTAGGTTTAATCCCCAATTATAACCTTCTAATTTCATCTTCATGGGATGATATGGGGTGAGGTGGGATGATGTCACAAGAGCCCTACCAGGTTCATCTCGTAGTGCCACTTGGTTTAGGTTAGTTCTAATCATGATTAATGCGAGCTAATCTTGTTTAGTAACTTAGGTTAGGGCTAATTGACCCTGGATTAGGCTTTAGCACTAAAAACCCAAAAAAAATACAAATAATCTCCAAGAGACCCATTTTTCATTACAATTAAGTCCAAAAATAAGTTTGATAATTTTACAAAAAAGTTTATTTTTCAAAAATGATGATTTTACCCTTTGTATGCGAAAAGGGCTCTGTTTCTCGGTACACGAGCCCATATCCCAGACAAAGTTAAAACGTACTTGGGGAGAATGTTTTCTACCCCTGAGATGATTTTAAAGCACTCCTAGAAGACTTATCTGAGTTCCGGAGTTAGGGCCTAACAGCGCCGATCGGATAAAAAGTCCATATTTTTCCGTGCGTAGCCTTCGCGCACCATCTCTCGGACTTAATCCCTATGCAATTACATTCCCTTAAGAACCACGGGATAGTCCCACATATTCCACACAACACTCTACTAACATTCCACAGAAGAATAACAATATTTTTATATTATTTTATTACAGAAAAAAATTAGGTCTTTACACTACCTCTCCTCGCGCTCTGCCTCAATCCTATGCTTGAGGGTCTGCCTCTGCTCATGCTCCTTGCCTAGTATAGACTGTAACTGTGAGAACACTCCAGTCTGGGTGTTCTGGGTCCTCGAGCGCATACCCATTCATCCAAAGTAGGAGGAGGGCATGATTCCAAGGCCCGTTCAGAGAATGCGGCTATGCGTGAGTGGTCTGAGTATAATATCCATCGCCGAGTCGATAGATACTAAGCTGGAGGAGGAGCTCTCACCCGATGGGGTCACTATAAGTCTCATTCTCTCATATATGAAAATAATCAATGATATTCAATAATATTTGATGGCATACGTACATCATTATTAAAAGTAACTTAATTACGTACGACATGCGAGGCAATCCTGTCATCTAAAAATGCCCCGTCGGTACGCCGTCTCTTAGAGACCTTAAAAAGGTCAATATGATTAGGCTCATGGCCCAATGACTGCTTCTATTTTTTAGCATATAAAAAAACAGATAAGTGAACACAAGATTTATTATGTTTTAAAGAATGAAATATTTGAATTATTTACCAGTTGTTGGGCAAGCTGGAGAATAGAAGTCTTCCCCCTCACTAGAACAGGTGTTGTCAAGGCACTTTTATTCTACTTGCCTATAGAAGAACTCACCTGCATCAACTGATTAATTTTTCAAACACATACTTTTAGTATAACATTAAAATAATTACGAATCAACAAAATAAAAATCATATCTGAAACTAAGGAATGGCCCAATAAGTGACCAAAAATAGAAGAACGTGTAGCGGATGCACGTCTCTTGTCTCAGTCACAGCCTGTAACACTTTGGTCGGCTCGCCGACCAAGTAACCATAGATATCGTGGAGATCATGACGGTAATCCCTTTACCGCTTACCCATTATCTTCTATAAGTCCTCCCAATAGGTGACGGTTGCCATGTTCTCCCATTCAAATTTCTCCTGTAAAATCAATTTAGAAATTAACAAGTAATTTTATCAATTCAATTTATAAAGAAGTTATATTATTCTAAAATACTTTAATATATCTAACGTACCAAAAAGACTGGATACATCCTCTCCTTATAGGATGTATCGATGTCCTTCCACCCCCTTATCCCCATAATAGGGGTATTTCTCTCATTCCGTATTATCATGGCAATGTTCGAAGCGTGTTCGCCCACAAAGGTCCCGTTGCTCTACTGCAGGGGAAGCTTATCGCGTAAGCATGCCAAGCGTCGGGCCTTCGTCATACCCCGGTCACTTACGTGCCTAGCGATGGTCGACCCTACAAATAAAACATACATCAGTAATGAACAGGTATTTACAACATGTTTAAAACTTTAGATCTAAGCATTACCTATGGACGCAGGTACTGTAGCTGGGTACTAAACGCTCGAAGCTCCGGAGACTGTGACCTCGGAAGCTGGTGTGGAGAGAGGAATGATACTCTCATATCCAGAGGGCTTGACCTCGGACCCTAGGGTAGCAGTCGAAGCGCTCCGAGCTGGTCCACCCCTGCCTCTACGAGCTCTTGACCATGATGCCATCTGAAAGTAGTAATATTTTTTCCATACGAAACAATATGATATAAATTTTGAAGTATTTAGATATGTATATATGAAAGCAATAATATTTGAAACAAGAATATATACATTTTAAATTTACATATAAAATAATTTGATTTATATATGAAACAGTTTGATTTATATATGAAATAATAAGATATATATTTTAAAACAATATGATATACATATAAAATAATCTGATTTATATATGAAACAATCTAATTAATTTACATATGAAACAATCATTTTATATCTTATCTCTGTTACTCTCATTGTATTCCTCTTCTTTCATCACTTAATTTTTGTCGTGGGTTGCATCGACGATGATTGTATTATCATTTGTAGTCCAATTTATATTATCGACCTTTTTATTTTCATCATGTGTTGCATCGATGATGACTATCTTATCATTCTGGTACGCATCCAAATCATCCTTGATAACTCCCGCATCTGTGTCTCCCATATCGTAATAATCTCTAGGTAATGATCTGACTACAATTTGTTAATCGAGAGTGATGTTATTCGGTATGTAAAACATCTACTTCACTTAAGAGGCAAGGATAAATGGATCTTGATATTAAGTATTAATTTTCTTGGCGGTATTGACGTTGATCAAACCGTATTTGTCGATATTATAACCTGTACCATTATTATTAAAATTATACCAATCGTATTTTAACAATACGATCTGATTTTGGCTAAAGTATTGAATCTTGAGAATATCATTGAGAGCACCGTAGAAGTCGATATTTACTAATTCATCTTGTCCACCATTGATGACAACCCCACTATTTTACGTTCTACGTGATTTTTCATTATCTTTTATCTAAAATCTATAACCGTTCACAATATAGTCATTAAATGATATCGTATCTTACAAATGACCATAAGATAAATGTTAGAGATCCTCATTCATCAGCGGATCGTTGTTGTTATGTAGCTTTTATACCTATAATAATTACATAACACTTATGATGTGAATAAAAAATTATTATTCAATAATTATTATCAATAAAATTCAGTCATGATGTGAACACTTATATATTTCTCGAATCACGATGAAAATTCACTGTCATGAAATTATGGTACATTTTTAGTACCCCGATTATTAATGTTGCCTTTAATCTTCATGTATTATAGGTTATGAATTAAATTATAATTAGGATATATACTTAATGAATGGACTGAAAGAATATGAGTAAATGATCGTAAAATTCTTACTCAATGAATAACCATACTTTATCATACTGGAGCAAAACATACATATATAATTATTGAATCTCATCTACAAACAATCGACGAGTTTTACAACCACTTTTTAGAGGTTTATCCATTTCGGCAAATATAGACGGACCCCTATCAAAGTTTACTGGACTACCGTCATAATTCTGCTCAAGTTAATTGAATCTCTTATCTATACCATATAGGTATCTTAAGCAAAACGTCATATATTCTTTTGTCAAGTATCCTTTAGTAATTGATCTTCCAAACAACTCTTATTATAAACAAATAATTTTAATATTCACAAGTAACTAATTTGAGAAAAAAATTTATGGATAAATACATCAGAGAACGATCAAATATATTAAAGAATGAGACATTTACCTCTCGATAAAATAGTTCTAGTGGTAATGAACTTGACCGTCGAATTTGGCCTCTTTTGCCAAGTGAATAATCAAATACACCATAACATCAAAGAAGAAAGGTAGAAATATTATCTCTAGCTTGCACAATATGATTGCAATATCCCTCTCCATCTGATCAAGTTGGTCCACTCTAAGTACATTCGAGTACAACTACCTGAAAAATATATTAAGCTTAATTAACGGATCGGATACCTGTTTGACTAAATTCCCACGTAAAACAAGGGATAACAATTACTGCATAAGAACATGATAATTGTGGCTATTTAATCCAGACAACTTCCAGCTGTTTTTTTGCACGCATCATGTGATATTCGAAGAGTAACCATCCAGCAATTTCAAAGAACATAGAAATACAAATAAGGCTGTCTTCTGCTGTGAGCTCATGGTGTAGCATGTAATTGGCAACTTATACTTTTTCTCAATCTCTGGAAGATGAAATAATTTTTGGATTCCCAACTCTTTAAGATCGAGACGAGATTTAAGATTATCTTTCGTATAATTTTTGGATTCCCAACTCTTTAAGACCGAGATAAGATTTAAGATTATCTTTCGTCTTGCCGTCGAGATTCAACACTGTTCTTATAATATTGTCACTCATATTTTTCTCGATATACATGATATCAAAGTTATATCGCAAGAGTATGCTAATCCAATATGATAGTTTAAAGAAAATACTCTTCTTCTTCCAGTTATGCTCACGTGCAGAGTCTTCGTATGTTCTCTTCTTTTTACCTTTCTCAAGTGTCACTGCATCGAGCTGATCTAATTCATACAAGAGTTCTACCCTCGAAACTTGCTATGGAGACTTTGCAAGTTTCTTCTTGCTATTGAATGTTCTTTTATTCTGCCTCTACTTATGGCTGTCAAGAAGGAACCTTCGATGACCCATATAACAGAACTTGCCTCTGTTTTTTAACCGCAATGAATGTATCTCCTTATACCATGTAGGATACACCAATTTTCCTATAGTACTCTACTCAAATAAGTAGGCATATATAGAAAAATCGTTAATGGTCCATAAAGTACCGCATGCATTCTAAAATTTTGGCTCAATGAGGCATTATACGTATCAACCCCTATATCTCACAACTTGTTCAACTCCTTAATCAATGGCTACAAGTAAACTTCAATATCATTACCAGGTGACCTGGGTTCAGGAATAAGTAAGGAGAGCATTGTGTAAGGTTTCTTCAAGCACATCTAAGAAGGAAAATTATATAGAGTTAGAACAACTAGCCAAATATTGTACGACACAATCATATTCCTAAAGGGGTTGAAGTCATCGCTAGCAAGCCCTAAACTGATATTGCAAACTTCATATGCGAATTAAGGATAGGTCTGATCATAATCTTTTCACGTCAGAGAGTCGGTCAAATTTTTCATTACCCCATCATTTGTACGTTCTAATGCGTGCCACCTTATGTGCTCAGCAATCTTCGATGACATAAACTACCTCTGAAACTTATCCCTAAGCGATAAGTATATGAGAACTTTTGCTTAGGTACATGCTTCATATATGGCATGACCACGTATGTTCGTACTCCATCTGGTACAACATACAATCGTTCATGTATGCATCCATTTTGTCATAACCATGTCCAAGATCTTCTATTATTTTCTTTATCTTGTAAAATGATTTCGGTAATGTCTTACCTATAAGAAAAGTCTCTTTCAACAACTCTAGAAACATATTAAATGACCTATCCAACCATGAGGTACTTCAAATGAAGAACCTTTACAGTAAAAGAGAATTTTGAAAACTTCTCACACCCCAGGTATAGAGGTTGCTCACTATCCTTAAGCAATCTATAGAATTTATCCGCTTCAATATTGGTGTGATCACCTGATAGCGTTTCCGTACCTATTCTACCTTGCAAATCATGAATCATAACCTCCATGTCATCGCCATTGTCCATATTAATATCATCATTATCGACCACTATGTTCGCATTTTCACCGTGAGCTAGGATAGGGACTGCATCTAGCTCCTTACCATGCGATAACCAATGAGTATAGCTAATGTCAATGTCACGCATTACCAGATCAATCTCACATTCCTCTCGAACCTTCCTAGTCACCCTTCCGCAGTCTATACAAGGACACACAATTTTTTCATCAAACGGTACAAGATACTCAAATGCAAAATCCATGAATTTTATGACTCATTTTCTGCACTACTCTTAACTTATCCGATTCAAATTACGCATCCAACTCTTATTGATCAAAGACATATTTGCCTATCTAGCCAAACATACACATGAAGTAATTTCAAACAATGTCTATGAGACTCTGCCCCAACCACGTCAATTATCTAAGTATTTGGGTGGCTCCATATGGAGTATAGAGCATCACCCTAACTCTAAATGGTTCAAATAGACCCAAGATCAGACTCCTTTTGGAAAGAGGAATATGGCAATAACTTAAAATGGTTCAAAGGGAACTGAAAAAATAATGATAGCTTTCGCCCAATTTTAGTTAATGGGGTTAGGTCCCAAGCCCCAAGGCCAGTCATCCGCTTTGGCAAGTTACACCAGTCCTTAGAATCTACAAGTTCTTAAATGATATTAGGATTTCATGATAAGTATCTCACTTTCATACTCCAAATAATTCAAATGGGCCCAAGACCCGACTCCTTGTGGAACTAGAGAAATGACTATAACTTCTGCCCAATTTTAGTTAATGGGGTTAGGTCCCAAGCCCTAAGGCCAGTCATCGACTGTGGTAAGACACACTAGTCCTTAGAGTCTACAAGGTCTTAAACAATATTAGGATTTCGTGGTAAATCCACAAGTAGAGAATTAGGATTTCGTGGTAAATTCAAACCTAAATCTAACCCTAACCACTAACCCTAAAATTGAACCCTAATCAGTAACAAAGGTCTCTCAATTTCTCAAAAAATCTTTGAATATTCACCTAACACCTAACCTAAACCCTAAACCTAACCCTAACCCTAATCCTAACCTAAACCCTATACCTAATCTAAACCCTAACGTAAACCTTAAACCTAACTCTAACCCAAATCCCAACCTAAACCCTAAACCTAAACCTAAACCTTCAACCGAAAACTAAACCTAAATACTAAACCTAACCCTAACCTAAACCTAAACCTAAGCCCTAAACCCTAACCCAAACCCTAAACCTAACCCTAATCCTAAGCTTAAACCCTAAACCTATAACTTAAACCCTAAACCTAAAAAAACCTAAACCCTAAACCTAACCCTAATTCTAACACTAATCCTAAACCTACCCAAAACCCTAAACCCTAACGAATATATACACTTTTTGAAGACGAATGTATACTCTTTTTAAAACGAATGTATACACTTTCTGAAGACGAATATATACTCATTTTGAATACGAATGTATACTTGTTGGGAGCTTAGCTAATATAGCAAATTATGGTGTCCTGAGGCTTATATACTTGTAGGGACCTTAGTTATACTTTCCCCCCTAAATTTTAGCTCAAAAACACAACCCCCCGACGAGATTTTAAAAACTATATTTTGCCCCCTTCAATTCAGATATAATATTTTTTCGATGGTAACTATTATTATTATCGGTATATTTATGCCAACAGATAATAGAACCCTATCGGTATTAAATATCCAAAAAATTAAATATGTTATACCGACGGCTATATATATATATATATATATATATATATATATATATATATATATATATATATATATATATATATATATATATATATATATATATATCTGTCGGTATTAATAGTAGTTATATCGACGAAAATAGATATTACCGTCGGCAATAAATATCTTTCTTGTAGTGCTTCATAATAACCTAGGCCGGGAGGGAGAAGAAGGATAAAAAGTAGGAGGGAATGGTAGATAGGATCGAGTTGACTAACATCAGCCTGCCGCCAATTGAAAGATGGGTTCCCTTCTAACCTGACCGGCGCTTCTCTATTCTTTGGATTGGATAAGTTGCAACCACAACTCTTTCGGTAGACATCAATAAGAGATAGGGAGACCTAGATATTTGAGGGGTAAAAACTTCAGCTTACATCAGAGATGGCTTGTCAAGGTGTTGCAAGTTGAACATCCCCCCCCCCCCCCCCCCCCCCCCCACATAGAAGAGTGAGGATTTGGACAAATTGATCTTCAAGCCAGATGCCATCTGGAAGCACAGTAACAGGACCTTTAGGATGATTATCTTCGACGATTATGCCGCACATAAGAGGAGCGTTTCTTCAATAAAATATGGGTTGGAGACAGCCCAAGAGATTCCTGAAACCCCAATGAGGAGGCCCAGATTAACTATGATCCTGATAAAAGCGTCGAAGACATTGATTGCCAGAATGAAGAGAAAGGGAGAGAGGGGGAAACCTTGTTTGACACCTCTCCTAATCATGAATGTATTCCCCTTAGATTTATTGACAAGGCAAGTCAATTTCGACGAAGATAAACAGCACCATATCCAATCCAACCACTGTCTCAAGAATCCCTTCTACTGCAGGGTTGATATCAGAAATCCCCAAGCAAGTTTATCAAAAGCTTTCTCGAAGTCAAGCTTCAACAAAACCACCTCTGAGTTAGTCTCTCTAAGGTGAAAGAGTACTTCCTGAGCGGTGGAGACATTGCCGAGGATGTTCCTCCCTTTGATAAAAGCTGATTTAAAAAGATTGACCAACTCCAAAATCACCAATGCATGCCTATTGGTGAGGGCTTTTGTTACTGCTTTATAGTGGTAGTTAGACAAACTAACTAGTTTGAAATCTATAATAGGGTCTGCATCATCCTTCTTGGGAATGAGTACAATCCTCTAGAAATTAATGCACTTCAAGTCCACTGTACCAGCAAAGAAGTCCTGCATGAAATGTCACGTGTTAGCCTTATTGACGGACCAGTACCTCTAGAAGAAGAGGAAAAGGAAGCCATCCGACCTAGGAACCCCATCCAGTAATTGTTCAAAAATATAGCACTCTTGGTTTTTGAGTTTGTCGTGATCGAGACAAGTCCAATCCGTCTGTAGGTGGTGGATCAGGACCCAGGCCAATTCCTTCTTGAAGAATCAAGTCACACCATGGAGAATATCTGATTGCAAGGTACAATTTGATCCATCAACTGACAGCTGGGAGAGATAGTTCTTGTGTCTTCCACCATTCGCAACCCTAGGGAAGAAGGATGTATTCTGATCACATAACTCAATCCATCTTTCTCTAGATCTCTACTTCCACATCGTCACCTTCTTAACAAGGATATTGTTAAGTTTGGATATGAGTGCAGACAGACTAGACCGGTCAGTGATTGAAAGACTACTTGTTTCCTCAAAAATCTCCAAGGTGTTGATCGTATCCACAAGGGTCAGCTTCTATTTCTTGATACTCCCAAAGTGATTCATGAACCATCTCTTGATCTTCTTCCTCATTTGCCTGAGTTTATTGGACATGTTTAACGCTGATTTTTGAAGTTCGGGGATGGATTCCACCTGTCTACAATCAGGTCATCAAAACCTTCCTCTAAGGTGCACATCCTCTCAAACCTAAAAGGTGATTTTATCGTGCTCCCCTTACCTATGTCAAGGATAATGTGGACATGGTCTGACACAAAGGAAGTGAGTGCAGTAGTCGATGTGAGGGGGTAGAGGGTGTCCCATCCGTCGGAGATAAGGAATCTGTCAAGCCTAGCATGAGTCGGATTCTCTTGCTTGTTTGACCAGGTAAATCTTCTACCTCCCATCAGTAGGTCCTCAAGGTTGTAATCTGTAACAAAGGAGGAGAAGTCCTCCATAGCAAGAAAACTTCCCGGGTTCCCACTCCTCTCTTATGCGAATCTAGTGACATTGAAGTCACCATTTAGCATCCAAACTCCTGGAAGGGCAGTACAGATACCTCTTCGTTCTTGCTAAAACTCAAAGTGCAAGCGATCGTCCATGGGCCCATAAACTGAGGTTATCGACCAAGTTTGGTTATCGACACGATTATAGAGGATAACCGACAGAGAGTTGTCTCCATAAAGTTTGTCGACGAGGATCAGGAATGAGCTATCCCAATCAATAAGCAGTTCCTCGATCGTTCCGATAGAGCCTTGTGATTCCTAGTTATCCACTCTGTGGTTGCTTAGGAAACAAAGATAACGCTTAGACGGGTCCATAGTCTTGATCTCCTGAAAACAAATAATATTTGTAGAGGGCGTTGTTGTAAACATTCTGTTTGCATGTGTCTTCTCACTCCCCCCAAGTTTCTGAATATTTCAAGTGATAATTTTCATGGCAACATTCACAACACAGTAGAATACAACGATCTACCAAAACCGACAAAACAGAGGTATAATTAAAATTGTTTTTCTAGGGACTTTAAGCCAAAGATGAATCTTTTAGCATCCTCTATATCATGAGGTCCTGAAGCCTGAAAACCAGAAGGCTGAGGCTGTTGGAAATATTTTGCTTACTAAACGGATATTACAAATGTGGGGTTTCTCAAATGCAATATGGATGATAAATTTCGGTTTCGAATATAGCTTTTACCAAATGAAAGGATGAAAATATTTGACAATGAAATTGTAAATGAATCCTAGTGAAAGATCCAATATGAGACTTTTGTAGCGGAGTATGAATATGATAAAACTATAACTAAATTAATACATAAGCAAATAATGTTATTAATATTCTAGCAATTTAGGAAGAAGAAGAGTTAAGAGGATGGCCTGGGGTCGAAGCACACCTTGGCGCTGTCCTAGAAATCCAATTGCCCCCCACGTGCGGGTCTCGTGGCAAGGAAGACTAGAGATACGACGAACCCCCCGGATGACCACCTTTCCTTCTCGTTGGCACGCCACGGAGAAGGCACACGAACACCGCACTATCGCCTTCAGGAGTCCAGCAAAAAACATAAAGAAAAAATTAAAAATGGAGATTTTTGGAGCAACGATTCGAGAGCAAAAGGTGCTGAAAATTGTGTCTTTAGCCATGGGTTTTGGGCCCATTTTATAGCCCACCAAGGGGTGCATGTGATGGCTGCCCATTATTTTTGTTTTAATGGGCTTTAAAATCCAAGCCATTATGGGGTTTGAATGTGTACAACGACTATACCGTTACAAATGTTTTTAAAACAAAATCAATAAAACAAAAAAAAAAGTTAACAGAGACAAGGTGCAAAATGGTGTCGTCCTCTAAGAAGTTGACAGGAAAGTAGATCTCCATCTCTTCATATTCATGACCTGCCCACAAAAAGTCGACCTTGGCTAGTGAGCCACTATCCACCTTCTTTAAAAAATACCAGACACTCCGACGGACTGCAAAAAAATTGGGGTGACTGGGGGTGTCGGCCGCAATAGTACTAACGCCTTCGACGCTAGATCCTCCACAAGTGCTTTCCTAATCAACAACAGTGAGAGGGTCAACAGATGAGTAAGGTTCAGGTAATGAGGTACCATTAGGAGTGGAGCTCCAATTGGGATCCGAATTGCAGGAAGAGGAAGACACATCATCAGCCGGTGCCAAAAAATCAGATTATGGATTGAAGCAGTCAAATGGGGCAACCACAAGGGTGTCGTTACCGAGTGATGCAACACATCTGGGATAATTTAAACTAGAATTGAATCAATGCAAAAAAAAAAAGTTACGTAAATCGCAAGATCAGCGGGGTTCGATTTCATAGTTAACCTGTGAAAAATCTGGTGTTGAGAGGGGGAAGGCGGAATGAATCCCAAGGAAACCATGATCGCCTGCTGAGAAGGAGATCCGGCGATGCCACTCCTGGACAATAGTCCCGCATCACTCTGATCGCCAGGATTCCCCAAACGACTGGGGAAGAAAGCTCACGGTCCTGGTCCGAGTATACCGGTCCCCCCCCCCCACCCCCTCCGAGGTATGGTGAGGAAGTGAACAACAAACTATCTAAACGGGAGTCAGAGATGTTGAACGGTCAGAGCTTAAGCATGTGGAAGACACTGTGTGAGTGGCGTGTCTCTCTAAAGGGATGCGGTGGGGAAAGGGGGTCTAGAGGATAACGTAGCAATAGTTGTCGTGGGAGTAAGATTCCAGGTCAACCTCCATAACTTTGTCATACTTCAAGGCCTAGCTGGTGAGCTCCTCACTTTCCAAACCTGGTGGGGGATCCCTTGGACTTGGAAATCGATGGTTGATCTTTATCGGTAGGGTGCTGCATGAGCCAAAACCCTCGATTCATCTCTCCACTTTGATCATTAGGTCCCCGAGGAAGGTTGGGCCTATGGAGGTGACGTTCTAGAGGAGATCAATGGAGGGGAAGGGGATGCAGAACACCTTCCCTCCATCATAAATCTATTGCACTGGCCACCGCCAAAGTGTTGGGAGAGAGTTTGGGTTGGGGCGCTGCATCCCCCAGTGACTCAAGATAAGGGAGGATAAAGATTGATGTTGAGATGTTCTCGGAGAATGGTGCAGGCCCCAACCGTCCTGAACGGTGGATTGCATGGGACATTCGGTGAGGGTGGTGGAAGAAGTCCACGTCCTCCTGTGATAGACGGACGTTCGCAGGATCACCCGTTCTTCGGTGGACCGATGCCTCTGACGATATCACTCTGGATCTCCTAGTCTGGTCTCCAACAAGACTCACAAGGCATCGCTTGGCCATATGGGATGTTCCTCAGTAGAAGAAGCAGATTATAGTGTTTCTATAGACGCTGATGTGGTGGTCACGCTCGCCTCAGCGAAGCAAGGGCCTGAGGGAAAGGAGCGTGGTCGTGGTCAGTCAGAGAGGGGCTGAGGTTGTGGAGGAGCAGGAGAAGCCAACACAGCTTCGTAGGTCAAGCCTATTGAAGGTTGCGGATCCTGAATCTGATGATGGGGATGTGTTTGGGTGTCTCAAGATAGCAATGTCATTATGAGGGAGGGATGTGAATCGGATCTAGGGCCACCTTTCTGGCATGGGTGGCGCTACATATATGTGAGTGGGGTCGATTGACCCAACTCACCAATTCAAAGCTATTAAAATTTTATTTTTTATTATAATTTATTTTGTTTTGATTATTTGTTTAACCCCACTCCACCGATTCGCCAAATCCTACTTCACACTGTCACGTGAATAATATTTTCTAATTCAAGAGGTTAGAACATTCTTGGCTCTCTCGTTGGTCCATTTCCAGAGTTTTTGGTCATTTCATCATGATAAATAGTATAAAATGACCAATGAGTGAGGCAAGAATGTTCCAAACCTCTTTAAGGATTTTGGAACAAGATCATTCTCAAGTTTTGAGCCCACTGATACATAATTTTGGAGCCGCCCCTGCTTGCTTTCTGACATCCACAGAGTCACCGCAATAGTACTAACGCCTTCGATGCTAGATCCTCCACAAGTGCTTTCCTATCAACAACAGTGAGAGGGCCAACAGATGAGTAAGTTCAGGTAATGAGGTACCATCAGGAGTGGAGCTCCAATTGGGATCCGAATTGCAGGAAGGGGAAGACACATCATCACCCGGTGCCACAAAATCAGAGTATGGATTGAAGCAGTCAAATAGGGCAACCACAAGGGTGTCGTTTCCGAGTGATGCAACATGTCTGGGATAATTTAAACTAGAATTGAATCAACGCAGACAAAAAAAAAAAGTTTACGTAAATCACGAGATCAGCGGGGTTCGATTTCATAGCTTCCCTGTGAAAAATCTGGTGTTGAGAGGGGGACGGCGGAATGAATCCCAAGGAAACCGGGATCGCCTGCTAAGAAGGAGATCCAGCGATGCCGCCCCTGGACAATAGTCCCGCATCACCACCGGCTGCCACCCACCACCGAACGTCATTGGCAACCGACGGGAGTGGTTGCTGGCGATGGGTAGCCCAACAGGGGTGGTGGTGGTGGTCGGTGGTCGTCGGAGGTGTTGTCTGGTAACGACGGTAGCAGGTAGTGGGCACGGCCGATGGTGGCTAGGGGTGGTAGCCATCAGGAGTGTTAGCCGGTAGTGGTGGCATCCCTCTTGGGCTCACCCCATGGCTCATGATTCCACCCTAGGTCAACTATAGTCTTAACCCAAGTATATATTGGGAGTTAGATTGGGCCAATAGGATAATGAGGAATTCTCCAACTTGCTGTCAGGCTGTGGGACAAAAATACACTCGTAGAACAGAGTCCCATACTCGAGTGGGAAATAGTGATTACTGATTAGGGAGGTGGAAACTCTATCTGGTGGTCTTATATTATTATTATTTTTTTTTTTTTGACAACTATTGGTTTGTATTCAGATTGGAAGAACATCACCGTCGGTTAATGGTAAACAATCGGTTAATGGTGAGTGTTCGCACTAACCTTTGCACTGTCTTCATTAAATAATTTATGGTCTATTATGTGCCTAATATTTTTCAAATTAGTGAAGTGATAGTGCTTTGTAAGGTGTAGCGCTTCATAATAACCTATGCCGGGGGGGGAGAAGAAGGATAAAATGTAGGAGGGAATGGTAGATAGGATCGAGTTGACTAACATTAGCCTGCCGCCAATAGAAAGATGGGTCCCCTTCTAACCTGACTGGCGCTTCTCCATTCTTTGAATAAGTTCCAACCACAACTCTTTCGGTAGACATCAATAAGAGATAGGGAGACTTAGATATTTGAGGGGTAAAAACTTCAACTTATATCAGAGAAGGCTTGTCAAGGTGTTGCAAGTTGAACATCCCCCCCCACATAGAAGAGCAAGGATTTGGAAAAATTGATCTTCAAGCCAGATGCCATCTGGAAGCATAGTAACAGGACCTTTAGGATGATTATCTTCGACGATTCTGTCACACATAAGAGGAGCGTGTCGTTCACAAAAAATAGGGTTGATACAGCCCAAGATATTCCCGAAACCCCAATGAGGAGGCCCAGATTAACTATGATCCTGATAATAGCGTCGAAGACATTGATTGCCAGACTGAAGATCAGAAAGGGAGAGGGGCAACCTTGTTTGACACCTCGATCTCCTAATCGTGAACGTATTCCTGTTAGATTTATTGACAAAGCAAGTCAACTTTGACGAAGATAAACAACAACATATACAATCCAACCATTGTCTCGAGAATCCCTTCTACTGTAGGGTTGATATCAGAAAACCCCAATCAAGTTTATCAAAACCTTTCTCGAAGTCAAGCTTCAGCAAAACCACCTCTAAGTTAGTCTCTCCAAGGTGAAAGAGTACTTCCTGAGTGGCGGAGAGATTGTCGAGGATGTTCCTCCCTTTGATAAAAGTTGATTGAAAATGATTGACCAACTCCAAAATCACCAATGCAAACCGATTGGTGAGGGCTTTTGTTAATGCCTTATAAAGGCAGTTAGACAATCTAATTGGTTTGAAATCTATAATGGAGTCTACGTCATCCTTCTTGGGAATGAGTACAATCCTCGAGAAATTAATGCTCTTCAGGTCCACTGTACATGCAAAGAAGTCCTGCATGAAAAGTCACGTGTTAACCTTATTGACGGACCAGTACCTCTAGAAGAAGAGGAAGGGGAAGTCATCTGACCTAGGAGCCCCATCCACAAATTGTTCAAAAATATTGCACTCCTGGTTTTTTAGTTTGTCGTGATCGAGACAAGTCCAATCCGTCTATAGGTGGTGGATCAGGTCCCAGGCCAATTCCTTCTTGAAGAATCCAGTCACACCATGAAGAATATCCGATTGCAAGGTACAATTCGAGCCATCAACTGACAGCTGGGAGAGATAGTCCTTGCGTCTTCCACCATTCGCAACCCTATGGAACAAGGATGTATTCTGATCACATAACTCAATCCATCTTTCTCTAGATCTCTGCTTCCACATCGTCTCCTCTTTAACAAGGATATTGTTAAGTTTGGATGTAAGTGCAGACAGACTAGACCGATCAGTGATTGAAAGACTACTTGTTTCCTCTAGAATCTCCAAGGTGTTGATCATATCCATAAGGGTCAGCTTCTATTTCTTGATACTCCCAAAGTGATTCATGAACCATTTCTTGATCTTCTTCCTCATTTGCCTGAGTTTATTGGACATGTTTAACACCGAGTTCTGAATTTCGGGGATGGAATTCCACCTGTCTACAATCAGGTCATCAAAACCTTCCTCTAAGGTGCACATCCTCTCAAAACTAAAAGGTGATTTTATCGCGCTCCCCTTACCTATGTCAAGGATAATGGGGACATGGTCTGACACAAAGGAAGTGAGTGCAGTAGTCGATGTAAGGGGGTAGAGGGTGTCCCATCCATCGGAGATAAGGAATCTGTCAAGCCTAGCATGAGTCGGATTCTCCCGCTTGTTTGACCAGATAAATCTTCTACCTCCCATCGGTAGGTCCTCCATAAAGTTTGTCGACGAGGATCAGGAGTGAGCTATCCCAACCAATAAGTAGTTCCCCGACCGTTCTGATAGAGCCTTGTGATTCCTAGTTATCCACCCTGTGGTTGCTTAGGGAACAAAGATAACGCTTAGACGGGTCTGCAGTCTTGATCTCCTGAAAACAGATAATATCTGTAGAGGGTGTTGTTGTCAACATTCTGCTTACATGTGTCTTCTCACTCCCCCCAAGTTTCCGAATATTCCAAGTGATAATTTTCTTGGCAACATTCACAACACAATAGAATACAATGATCTACCAAAACCGACAAACACAGATGTATAATTAAAATTGTTTTTCTATGGCCTTTAAGCTAGAGATGAATCTTTTAGCATCCTCTACATCATGAGGTCTTGAAGCCTGAAAACCAGCAGGCCGAGGCAAGGTGCAAAATGGTGTCGCCCTCTAAGAAGTTGACAGGAAAGCAGATCTCCATCTCTTCATATTCATGACCTGCCCACAAAAAGGCGACCTTGGCCAATGAGCCGTTATCCACCTTCTTCAAAAAATACCGGACACTCTGATGGACTGCCAAAAAAATGGGGTGACTGGGGGTGTCGGCCGCAATAGCACTAACGCCTTCGACACTAGATCCTCCACAAAAGCTTTCCTATCAACAACAGTGAGAGGGTCAACAGATGAGTAAGGTTCAGGTAATGGGGTACCATCGGGAGTGGAGCTCCAATTGGGATCCGAATTGCAGGAAGGGGAAGACACATCATCAGCCGGTGGCACAAAATCATTTATGGATTGAAGCAGTCAAATAGGGCAACCACAAAGGTGTCACTACCGAGTGATGCAACACATCTAGGAGAATTTAAACTAGAATTGAATCAACGCAAAAAAAAAAGTTTGCGTAAATTGCGAGATCAACGGGGTTCGATTCCATACCTTCCCTATGAAAAATCTGGTGTTGAGAGGGGGAAAGCGGAATGAATCCCAAGGAAACCGGGATCGCCTACTGAGAAGGAGATCCGGCGATGCCGCCCCTGGACAATAGTCCCGCATCACCCTGATCTCTAGGATCCCCAAACGATTGGGGATGGAAGCTTACGGGCCGGGTCCGAGTATACCGGTCCCCCCCCCCCCCCCCCCCCCCCCCCCCCCCCCCCCCCCTCCGAGGTATGGTGAGGAAGTGAACAACAGGCTATCTAAACGGGAGTCAGAGATGTTGAACGGTCGGAGCGTAAGCAGGTGGAAGAAACTTTGTGAGTGGCGTGTCTCTCCGAAAGGAT
Source organism: Chamaelirium japonicum (assembly GCA_947650365.1). NCBI lineage: Eukaryota > Viridiplantae > Streptophyta > Magnoliopsida > Liliales > Melanthiaceae > Chamaelirium > Chamaelirium japonicum. The sequence goes on from OX393552.1 coordinate 7,335,157, forward strand.
GCGGTGGGGAAAGGGGGTCTAGAGGACAACATAGCAATAGTTGTCGTGGGAGTAGGATTCCAGGTCGACCTCCATAACTTTGTCATACTTCAAGGCCTAGCCGGTGAGCTCCTCACATTCCAAACCTGATGGGAGATCACTTGGACCTGGAAATCGATGGTCGATCTTTATTGGTAGGGTGCCGCATGAGCCAAAACCCTCAATTCATCTCTCCACATTGATCATTAGGCCCTCGAAGAAGGTCGGGCCTATGGAGGTGACGTTGTGGAGGAGATCAATGGAGGGGAAGGAGATGCGGAACACCTTCCCTCCATCATCAATCTACTGCACTGGCCACTGCCAAAGTGTCGGGAGAGAGTTTGGTCGGGGCGCTACATCCCTCAGTGACTCAAGATGAGGGAGGATAGAGATTGATGTTGAGATGTCCTCGAAGAATGGTGCAGACCCCGACCGTCCTGAAACGGTGGATCGCATGGGACATTCAGTGAGAGTGCTGGAAGAAGTTCACGACCTCCGGTTATAGATGGACGTTCGCAGGACCACCTGTTCTCCGATGGACTGATGCCTCCGACGATACCACTCTGGATCTCCTAGTCTGGTCTCCAACAAGACTCACAAGGCATCGTTTGGCCATATGGGATGTTCCCCAGTAGAAGAAGCAGATCATCGTGTTTCTGCAGTCGCTGATGTGGTGGTCGCGCTCGCCGCAGCGAAGCAAGGGCCTAAGGGAAAGGGGCGTGGTTGTGGTCAGTCAGAGAGGGGCTGAGGTTGTGGAGGAGCAGGAGAGGCCAATACGGCTTCGTAGGCCAAGCCTATTGAAGGTTGCGGATCCTGAATCTGGTGATGGGGATATTTTTGGGTGTCTCGAGGTAGCAATGTCATTATGAGGGGGGGATGTGGTTCGGATCTAGGGCCACCTTTTTAGCATGGGTGGAGCTACATATGTGTGAGTGGGGTCAATTGACCCAACTCATCGATTCAAATCTATTAAAAAATTATTTTTTATTATAATTTATTTTGTTTTGATTATTTGTTTGACCCCACTCCACCGATTCACCAAATCCTACTTCACGCCGTCACGTTAATAGTACTTTGTAATTCAAGTTTTTAGAGAACGATTTTGTTCCAATCTCCTTAAAGAGGTTGGAACATTCTTGGCTCTCTCATTGGTCCATTTCCGGGGTTTTTATCATTTCATCATGATAAATAGTATAAAATGTCCAATGGGGGAGGAAAGAATTTTCCAACCTCTTTAAGGAATTTGGAACAAGATTTCTCAAGTTCCGACCCCACTGATGCATACTTTTGGAGCCACCCTTGCTTGCTTTCTGGCATCCACAGAGTCGCCGCCTGGCCATCTCCCATCGCGAGGATGGATGGGACGCCCAACGGCCATAGGTTTTCTCCTCTCACGCACCGTAGTCTTATCTCGTCGACCGTTCCGTCTCCGCCTGGCTCCTCCCATAAAAGGGGCAAAGTTGCTCCCGGAGGCCCCCCGCGGGTCCCCCCTCATCTCCATCTCCGTCAACATCGACTAAATTACATCGACTAAATTCAAGTATCTCTCTCTCTCTCTCCACAATCAGCTCTTCTTTTACGTGACTTGGAGGAAGAAGTCTATGTTTAGGGGTTGATATGTAATGCCCTGTGTTCTTGGACTGGGTTGACGCATGAGTCCACTTCGTTTTGGTAAAATTTAATGGGTTCAATACTAATTTTTATTTGGTAACCTCTCTCTCTCTCTCACCTTGTCATTAAGGAGTAGAATAGGAGTGCTAGTTTGTTTCACACTCTGACAGGAGATTAGAGCATTCCCCCCTCTCATATTGGCCCAGTCTAACCCCCCATCTATACCCAGGGCAAGATCATAATTGACCAAGGGTGAAACTATGGGCCATGAGGTGAACCCAAAGAGGATGCCACCACCACCAGCCACCACCCACCACCGAATGCTGCTGGCAACCGACAGGAGTGGTGGCTGGCAATGGGTGGCCCAGCAGGGGTGATGGCGGTGGGCGGTGATCGGTGGTCGGTGGTCGGCGGAGGTGGTGTCCGGTAACGACGGCAGAAGGTGGTGGGCACGGTCGATGGTGGCCAGGGGTGGTAGCCGTCAGGAGTGTTAGCCGGTAGTGGTGGGCGGCCAGTGGGCGATGGTGGTGGCATCCCTTTTGAGCTCACCCCATGGCCCATGATTCCACCCTCGGTCAACTATAGTCTTAAAACAAGTACATATTGGGGGTTAGATTGGGCCAATAGCATAAAGAGGAATGCTCCAAAATACACTCGTAGAATAGAGTCCAATACTCGAGTGGGAAATCGGTGATTACTGATTAGGGAGGTGGAAACTCTGTCTGGTGGTTTTGTATTTTTTTTCTTTTTTGGACAATTATTGGTTTGTATTCAGATTGGAAGAACATCACCGTCGGTTAATGGTAAACAATCGGTTAATGGTGAGTGTTCGCACTAACCTTTGCACTGTCTTCATTAAATAATTTATGGTCTATTATATGCCTAATATTTTTCTAATTAGTGAAGTGATAGTGCCTTGTAAGGTGTAGCATGCCTTATAAAAATTATATCGAAAACCCATCACCTAGGTATGACAGTAACGAGGATATACATATTATGTGTAAGTGTATATCTTATATAGCTTGGGAAGGCTCATGGATAGTTTGAGGAGATGTGGTGGTTCAGATTTAACATGGGTAGAAAGTGATGGCCATGATAGTGCGTAATATTGTTACGTGTTTTTTTTTAATAGAGAGCCATGGCTACATTGGTGTGTTCAGATGTAACATTGGTATGTTCTTAGCTTGTAAAACTCTGTTTTGATCTATTAATAAAAGATAAATATTATCATATGAGATGCATGATAGTGCGTAATATTGTTACGTGTTTTTTTTTTTTAAATAGAGAGCCATGGCTACATTGTAGTCCACCAAGTTGAAAACTAAATGGATTGGTCTCATATATCCTAAATAATTAAGTTCGCAGCCATGATCAAGCTGGTCGCCTCATCATGTTAGGCTATTAGGGGTGACAGTACATGGAAGTCTTCACCATGGTCATCACCAAGCACAATGTCTGTGGCTGAACAAAACTAACGCGGTGCACAGTTTGGTGAGCAGACACCAGTGCACTAAGCCATGTTTCTACTTAGGGTAAAACGGTCCTAAACCCTGAGGAACCACGACTGATGAGCTAACCATTTGTGTCATGCCTTGGCACACCAATGTGTGAGAGCTCAGGTACGTGACCTAAAACCACGGTGTACCAGGTTAACTGGCTAGCGTCGCATCAACCTGGAAGGGTAATCAGAGGTACAACGTACGCAGTCAACCTGGACGGAACCAAGTCATATGAGCACTTGAGTCTGACGGTATTCTCCACCGCTCAAGTCGCATCATGGCACCAAGTAGAGGAACAGCGAGTTTATCACTAATAAGCGGAGAACAGGGCGGGAGAACATAATAAGTATAGGAGGAATAGAGTGCAGCATACACATGGTCGGATCTAATAGTTGGCTCGGCCGGGCTATATGTTGGAAATAAATCCGTGGTAGAGGCCCGCAGCGGAAGCAAAGTGAAGGTCCGAAGACCGGGAGCAGTGTGCGTTACATATCAAAATTTTCATCGAAATGATCTACACGTGCGTGTATGAATCTAGCATGGCAACTACGCGAAACCCTAACGTCGATCTAATGCGAAAGAACAATCTAGCATACATACATGTTTCTATCTATGCTAGATCTACAAGTTAGAGATCATACCTGCGTGCAGATTCTTTCACCGTGACAAATTTCTTCTTTGTCGATGGAGACGGGCTCGGATCTGCTTGACATAGCTTTAATATGACGGCCATAACTTTCTGTTCTGAACTCGGATTGGGCTGAAATTTGGACTGAAAGTAGCCAACTTCAAGATGCAACTTTTACAATAAGTTTCACCTCGTTTGGATTTCTATAGCTCCCGGAATCACAAAACAACGCTGATTTTCTGTGCAGATTCTGGACAGCAAAAGGTTGCGGGAGATGCCTTCTAGTTCACACCGATCTCACACGATGTACGGCACCTCGTCGATGGATCTCTGAGTGCTTCCATCCAATGAGCCTTCTCCTTCTACGAAACACCACGCGAGGAAGACGAGTTGCCATCTAATGGCGCAAGCGAGGGAGAGAGAGTCGAGAGAAGAAAGGGGGCGGCTAGGGTTTCCCCATGGCATGGCCGGCCCCTAGGGCTTGCATCCATGGCCGACCCCCCTCTCCCATTTCCCTTATATAGGGGTGCCCTATCCTTATGGATGAGACTAGTACGGTTAAGGTTCAACCAGTTCAAACCTCTCCCTATATATCTCTTCTTTATCTCTATCTTTTCCTTGGTTTTGAAAAACGGTCAAAACCAGCCCATTTCCTGTGCCTCATGACCGAACCCTTCATTGGACGCAACAACCTCCTGAAACCAATGGGGCCGACCTTGACTAGTATCCCAATACTTAGGGCCGGCCCCCTTAGTGCATAGTGGCGTATGGTATGACCAAAACGCCCTTATGTCACTAGTTGGTCGTTCCTCGTGTGCGAGACTTTTCAAGGCACACATAAGTGAAGTACACCAGTGATTTCACTATTCTCTGAGGTTCCCGTTGGGTGCCCCTAGTGAAGTCAACTAGTCAACTCACAATATGTCCCGGTGCTTCGCACCTATGTGGCCAAGTCCACTTATGGCAAGGATTTGCTACATGCATCTCTGCACTAACCTAGGGTTTCCCCTTAGTGCACACACATAGCTACGCATCTACCGTGCACTAGTGCGAAGTACTCATGAAGCGTAGGCTTGGACTTCTCGCTTCCTCTAACTACGTTCTGTATTTCGAGGAGATGGTATAAGAACCGTACATAATATCGATAAGGTGGAACCTTCAGGGACCAGGGTTCATGGCTTCCAACTTAGACTCGATCGACACACTACCTGAGTGTACCATCGATCCTCTGAGTCCGAGTTAACCTATGTGGCCACCCAGAGTGCGACACAGGCTGCACTCTAATTCCCCCGGACTTACTATGTTCTCCCTCATACCCCTGCTCTCCGCTTAGTATGGTAAACTCGCTGTCCCTCCATCTGGTGCCATGACGCAACTCGAGCGGTAGAGAATATCGTCAGACTCGAGTGCTCATATGACTCGGTTCCTTCCAGGTTGACCACATACATCGTACCTCCAATTACTCTTCCAAGCAACCGGATCCGTCAATAGTCCAACTGATGACCACCTGGCCAGGGTTTAATACGATGTAGGTCAGACCATGGAACACACCTCCCATTAGGGGTATGGATAGCCTGCAGGAGTGACACGCTGATGCAACGCCAGCCGAGTAACCCAGTACACCGTGGTTTTGGATCACGATATCCGGATCCTCATACATTGGTACGCCAAGGCACCACACAACTGGTTAGTCCACCAGACATGGTTCCTCAGGGTTTAGGACTATTTTACCCTAAGCAGAAATACGGTTTAGTGTACCGGTGTCTGCTTCCCGATCTATGCACTGTGTTGGTTCTATTCGGCCACAGACATTGTGCCTGGTAATGACCGTAGTGGAGACACCCACGCTTTGTCATCCCAACAGCTTATCCTGATAAGCCGACCAACTCTAATCAGAGTTGCGAACGTATTTAGGTTACATGGGACCAGTCCCTTGAGTCTCCCACTCAAGTGGATTTCCATGTTGCCATGACTCCCTGTTCTATAATCAGAACACGTACTAAGGTACGTACCAATATGCAATCCTATACTATGAACCATACATAGCTAAACTATAGGTTTTTATGAGCTGTAGACCTCACAAATTCTAACACTATAGTCCGGCCAAGTTTTGAGAAAAACTAGCCCATATTATTAAGTACATGTCTCAGCCCGCCTCAACCAAGACCTTAGCCTGCATCAACCGAGCGAGGTCCTTGGCCCCTCGCGACACGTACGTGCATGAATCACTATCGCCTCTGAGTCCTCACGAAACGTGAATCGCCGCCAAAAACACTTAACCCCCCAATAGTTTACTTTGTTCCAAAACGCTCCTTAAAGTTTGAAATGTTAGCACAATACTCCTTTTGTCAACTACTTAATTTCTCTCATTTTGTAATTTTTATTTGACTTCAATGGGGCAAAATATAGGTTTTATTAACTATAGGGGGGTTAAATGTTTTTGAGCTAAAATTCAGGGGGATAAAGTGTAATTAACCTATTTTTTATATTAATATAATTTCTAGTACTGTCGATGTTTGCTTAAAAAAATTTGCTCAATATTTCTTTATAAAGTAAAAGTTTCATTGTAAAAAAAAAACTAGTTTAGTTTTAGCCCGGTCCAAAAAAATTTCTGGCTACGCCCTTGAGCATACATCATACTCTGGGTGCTTACGTAGGTTAACTTGGACTCAGAGGATCGATAGTATAGTTGGGTGGTGTGTCGATCGAGTTCGAGTTGGAAGCTATGAACTCTAGTCCTCGAAGGTTCCACGTGAATGACATTATGTATGATCCTTATATCATCTCTTAGAAACACAGGACGCAGTTAGAGGAAGCAAGAAGTCCAAGCTTACGTTTCGTATGTACTTCGCACTAGGGCACGGTAGATACATAGCTTCGTATGTGTATGTTAAGGGGAAACCCTAGCGTAGCACGGAGACACACGTTGTCATCCATTACCATAAGTGGACTCTGCTATATGGGTGCGATGCACCGTGACATGTTGTGAGTTAACTAGTTGAGTTTACTAGGGGCACTCTATGTGTTTGCTAAGGGCACCCCTGTGAATAGTGAAATCACTAGTGTACTTCACTTATGTATATCATGCGAGTTCTTGCACACGTAGGACGACTAATTAATGACACAATGGCATTTTAGAAAAACCAAATGTCACTGTGCACTAGGTGTGACCGACCCTATATGTTTGGGGACATGCAGGGCCGACCCCCCACTTATTTATAAGAGTGGAGCTTCTTAATAGGGGGGCGGCCCTATTGAATAGGGCTTGAGGTTTGACTTGGGGTTTCTACCCCTAGAAGATAGGGAAATAAGGGAGAGAAGATAGGAGCCAGCCCTAACAAGTTGCCTACGCAACCTAGTGGGCCGGTCTCATCAAAAGGAGTAAGGGGAGAGGGCTGGCTGGCCCTATTTTGAAGCCATACCCAACCCCTTCTCTCAAGCTCTCAATTTCTCTTTTCTCTCTTGTCTTCCTAGTTGCAACCTTAACTTCCTCGTGTGGTGTCTTCGTAGACGAAAAGGGCTAACGTAAGGGAGCACTCAAAGACCCTTCGTTGGCGTGCCGTACATCGTGTGAGATCAAATGAACATTAAAGGCATCATCTCCCACGTATCATCAGCTTCTTCGCAGAATATCTTCCGTCTCCTACGACAAAGAAGACAATACTCCACGGTTAAAGGATCCGCACGAAGGTATGCAATATTCTAACTTGTAGGTCTAGCGTAGAATCGAATTGCATGCATGCTAGACATTTGTATCGCTAGATTGTCGTTAGGGTGTTCGATTCTCATGACCATCACATACATGCATATATAGCTAGTTTCAATGAAAGTTTTATCATATAACACACACCACGCACGAGTCTTTGGACCGGCAAATCACTTCTGTTGCGAGCCTCTACTATAGAATATTTTCAACAATTGGTATCAGAGCTACGCTAGTGGTGTGCGATTTATACTTTCCATGAAACCATCATATGCGTGTATGGTAAGCACAAGATTTCATCGGGATTCCTACACTTAGATCATACTTGTATATATATGTTGCTTGATCTATGCATCGTGTTTGCAGGGTGCCATTACAAAATTATATCTGGATCTGTAATTGCTTGCTACCGGGGGGTGGATCCCGTTTTAGCCATATGTCTGGATTTGCTCTCTTTTTGTATGGATAGATTTTAGAGTCATAGATTGGGCGAGTGATGGAGGTTAACCATCCTCGATTTCCAGGCTTTTCTTCTATGCGTGTTTTCTCTTCATTATAGAAATTATGTACAAACGAGCACTTGCTCGAAGGAGAACTTGCCATGAAGATTCACTATCGGAAGCGTAAGCGGAGCCTTGGAGGACAAAGATGATTTGGCGAAGGGCTTGCAAGTCCGACAAAGGAGCCGGACTGAGGAACCTTGCAAAAGGAGTCAGAGAACCTGCGTTGTGTTAATCAGGTTTAAGGGGCGGACCCTGAACTTAATTAAGTTGTTTGGTTGATTCCTTAATGTGTTCTTAATATTTCATATCGAACCCCGATGAGATAATTTGTTTATCAGTATTCAGAGGGAGGCCTTTCCCCTCGGGTCCAAGCGACCTTATTAGGATAGGATTTTGCTAGTAATGCCTATTATTTACCTTTGATGATAGCAAGAACTTCTCATATTTAATTATGCCATTATTAGGATAACATCCGATTAGTCAGGTGTGTCTATTTGGCTAGCATCGAAACCTAGAACGAGATGAAACTCTACTATGACATCAAATGTCAAATTTATAAGCGAGGCTCCATGGTAGTGGAAGTCCTTTCCCGTTTGTTTGACCCTAGGATAGGCTCCAGGACATTATATGGATAGTCGGGTTTGCGAAACATCGATGGTCTCAGATATGTAATGTGATCCTTGAGTTGAGAAATCTACTTGAGGTAGGGACTATGATATCCCGATAATGATTAATGCTTCACGAAAGACTTGAAGCGCTAGTGGGAGCATAGTTTTATCATTTAGGTAGTCAAAACCTTAACATGCATTCATACTCACAAAATAACCCTCAAACTAAATAAGGGATGCAAGAGAGGATTTTTTTGAGAGATTCTTTGACCTCCACGCCCAACTACTTTGTGTTTAGGTGGGAAGGCATAACTCAACATCCCCCTTGGGTGAGAGTTATGTCATTCTATACCGGATGACTTAGCAGTCTCCCTCAGGATATAGCGATTATGGGACCAGGAGAGAAGGGATTTTCTCACCCTCGTGGGGCCTGCATGAACTCTTATGACTTAATTGCTTAGGTTTGTGGATAAGCATCTAAAGTGCACATGAGGCTTCCGGTAATTCGCATGGTGATCACGTGGCACTGGCCAAACATAGCCAAGGTCCATCAAAGCCCTAGTTTGCATATTTGGATTGGATCAAGAAAAGACCCGTATGAGCGGATGACGCTGCACAGTGCCCTCTCGGGCGGGTGTATCTGATTCTGAGATCTTGCATACATGGTTAATTAATCCATGGTGATATCTTTGCTTGAGAGTAGCACTGACATTTGGATATAATTAGCTTGTTTTAAAAATCTATAAAATAAGTTTTTCATGCATCTTATCATTCATTCTTTTTGTTTCCTGATGACCAAGTTAGATCCCCAGTCCACTATCCTAAATGACCACAAATTTATCGGTCCCAACTACGAGGACTGGAAGTGCAACCTTTATCTAGTCTTAAAGATTGGTAAACACATGGCACCCTTAATGATCCTGAGCCAGACTTACCAGGGCCCAATACCACAGAGGCACAGTTAAAGGTGTTTAATGACTAAAAGGAATCTAATGAAATATGTGTTGGAATGATATCGGAGGCGCAGCGGAAGGTGAAGTTGATCCCGAGGATCGTTTCGGTGTGCGGTGCATTTTTAAAATTTTCATTCATATTAATCATATGCGCAAATGATAAAACAAATACGAATCGAACCCCTATAGGCATCTATCGAAATGATTAGCATATTTCATATGTATGCATTATGATAGATCAATGGGTTAGTAGGTTATACCTTCGTGCGGGATTTAACACCGCGAAGAATTGCTTCAATGTTGATGAAGACAAATTCAGATATGCACGAACACTCTTCAGTGCAAAGGCCGTAACTTTCTATCCCGACATCGGAACGGAGTGAAACTTGATTTGCCGGAAAGAAGACTTCAACGTCAAGAATTTGCAACCAGCTTGAAGTCATTTGAACTTCTATAGCTCCTGAAGTGATCAAAACAATACAGATCTACCCGTAAAATCTGGGCAGCATTCACGAGCGGGATCCTCGCGCAAGAGAGAAATGAATCTCATCGGATTCACCCGATCTCACATATGATCCCGGATCCTTGCACTCTAATCTCTGAGTGCCTCAGAGTGCAAGCAATCTCCATCAATCTCACACACACACTTGGAGAAGAAGATGAGGGAGAGAGAAGAGATGAACCCGAGAGAGAGAGAGAGATGGCAAAAATCCGAACCATAAGAGAAGGGGCTTTGCTTCTTCATCGGAAATCTGAAAAGGAAGCACCATTTCAGATCTAAAAAACGTGCCCCTCACTCTCCCTTGCCATTTGAAACCATTCCTCTCTCTCTCCATCTCATTACTCTCAAATTCAATGCCCCTCTTTATTACTAGTTGCCATATTAAAATTGTTGCAATTAAGGAGATGATTCAAATTCTTTCAAATCTGAATTAATCCCTTAATTATAAGTTTGATGACCATGCAAGCTATCCCTAGTGAGGATGGCGGCCACTAGGGCATGCGGGATATTTTGAAATGACCAAAATGCCCCCATGCATCTAGTGGTCGTTCACCTCATACGGGACTATGTATGGCCCATCTACGTGCACGATAATGCACCCTAACACTTAGGGCACCTCATCGGCATCAGCAACAAGTCAATATACCATGGGATGATGAATAGTACTTTTACTATTTACTAGGGTGCCCTTAGTAAAAGGTGGGTGCCCCATAGTAAAAATTACTGAACTCGTATTTTGTGTTCTAGTGCAACACGCACACACGGAATGGACTTCTTATGGTATAATGGCAACATCGTATGTCTCTACACTACTCTGGGGTTGCCCCCTAGTGAACACACTTAGTCATGTGCAACCACCATGCTCCAGTGCGATGCACTCACGGAACACAGGACGATTAGGCATTATTTCTTCAACTCATAATATGCTGTGAGACAAGGAGAAAGTAATGATCCGTAACGATCGTGGATAGGGTGGAACCTTCAGAGACTAGGATTCATGGCTTCCAACCGAACCCAATCGACACACTACCCAAGTGTCCCTATCAATCCTCTAGATCCTGGTTAACCTGCGTGGCCACCCAGAGTGCGACGCAGGCTGCACTCCAATTCTCCCAGACTTATTAAGCTCTCTCGCATACCCCTGCTTTCCGCTTAGTATTGGTAATACAATGTCCTTCCACTTGGTGCCATGAGTCAACTCGAGCGGTGGAGAGCACCGTCAGACTCGAGTGACCATATGACTAGGTTCCTTTCAGGTTGACTATCACATCGCACCTCCGATCACTTTGGCCAAGCAATCGGATCCGGTCAATAGCTCAACTACTGACCACCAGGCCTGGGTTTAGTGCGGTGTATGTCATACCAAGGAACGTACCTCCCGATAAGGATGTGGATGGCCTGCAAGAGTGGCGTGCTGATGCAACGCCAGCCCGGTAACCCAGCGCACCGTGGTATTGGGTCATGGTTAGATCCCTCACACGTTGGTGAACCAAAGTTACACGCAACTGGTTAGTCCATCGGTCACGGTTCCTCAGGGTTTAGGACCGATTACCCTAAGCAGAAACACGGCTATGTGCACCGGTGTCTGCTCACCGATCTGTGCACCGTGTTGGTTCCGTTCGTCCACAGACACTGTGCCTGGTAATGACCATTATGGAGATACTCATGCTCTGTCATTCCAACAACTTATCCTGATAGGGCGACCAACCCAAATCAGAGCTGTGAACGATTTAGGCTCATATAACCGATCCATTGAGTCTCCCACTCAGATGGACTACTATATAGCCATGGCTCTTAAAGTTCTGTAAACAGAACACGTATAATAATACGTAATACGTACGTTAATACAATCCTAAATAAACTATCAACCATATACAGCCAAACCTAGGGTTTTACGAGCTGTAGACCACATCAAACCTAACAATCTCCCACTTGGTCTAGCGAGGAAAAACGGTCATGAGCTCTATAGATTCTACATGCTGCCCAAAAGCTTTTGCAGGAATTCTCTAAAGGAATCAGCAACATTATCTGCAGATGCTACCTCAGTTACCGCCACTTGTCTTTCCTCCTAAAACTACCAGATCAAGTAGAATTTGTATTTGATATGTTTTCCCTTTATGGTGGTGCCTAGGCTCTTGCTACCGCTTTTTTGTTGTTACAAAAAAAACTGAGCCGCTGGTATGCTTTCCAAGTTTACTATAAACTTACCGAGCCATACCACCTATTTTCCTGTCATGCACGCTACAATGTGCTTAGGCTTCTGTAGTAGAGCCCGTGATACATTATAGCTTCACACTCTGCTAACTAACCACTTCTCATCCCAAGGTGAAAACTATACCTGAAGTCGATTCTCTAGATTACACATCTGATGCTAAATCAGATCTTGTGCATCCAATCGGCGTCAAGTCTTGTGAAGTGTAAACTAACTCGTAGTCCTTGTTTGACGAGGATATCGAGTATACTCTTCACATCAGTCCAGCTAACTGGACCCGGATTCGACTAAAACCGACCCTCCAATCCTGCTGCGTAACAGATAACTAGCATCTTATACAATCATGACATACATAAGACTACCCTTTGCATAAGCATAGGGCACTTTTTGTATTTCTGCCATCTACTTAGGTGTCATATTATTTATATCATTCGATAGTTTCAAGCTTAAGCAAGAAACCCCTTTTGGAGTCTTGTATATTGATACTAGCTAGAACCATATCTCTATGCATAGCCTGTGATAGCGTGAGAATCCTGTTCTGACGATCTCGAGTTACCATGATCTCCAGAACATAACTCGCCTCACGAAGGTCTTTCAGTCGAATTAAGATAATAACCAGATATTTAATTTAGGCAACGTTCCTACTTCATTTTCAATCAGTAGAATATCGTCTATGTAAAGTACTAAGTACACCCTATACTTCCATCGCTCCTCTTGTACACACTTGGCTTATTTTGATCAAATCTGTATGAATAGATCATACTTGATCAAGATAGATATTATGTCTCTTGGATACTTGCTTCAGTCCATAAATGAACCTTTGCAATTCTGTAAGCCAGGTATTCCTGACCTGCTAACTCCTAAGCCTGGAAACTGCATCATATATCCTCTCTTCTGCCAATTTCTACCCAATGGGCTAAGTTGCCAGGTGCGCAAGTCTTAGATTCAGTATACGCCCACTCGAGGGAGGGTGCGCACAGTGATTCGCTTACACGGGTCTTTAACTTTGACCCAATCCAAATATGCTTTAATAAAGCTTTGATGAACCCTGGTGCAAAAGAGTATCACTGGACACTGATGCAAGCATTGTCTCCATGACTTTCTATCAGACAGTTCTGTCAAAAAAATTTCACTACTTCGTCGTAGCTCAAGGAGCCATCCTCTTGAATTTATGGACTAATTTACAAAGTTTGTCCACAAAATCTTTCAAGAGCTCTAATGGTACTCCCACTGCGACAAGATGGTTGTGGTACAGAGCAAATTATTTCTACAGTTTCTGGTATACTAGTGTCTGCATCATCTATTACCACTATGTTTTTGATCATGCGCTCTCCACTTGTATCTAGTAATTCACGCAGAACTACCTTACTAGTGGACATATGGTCTATAATAGAATCCCACTCTAGGTAGATGGCATTCGTAGAAATGATCACCTTCTATTCCTTAGGATCATGGATAGTCCACCTTATATTTTTCAAGGATAACCTATAAACAGATACACCTTGAACTTAGTCTCCATCTTATCCCTGTTGTCCTTCTGCATATATGTAGGACATCCTCATATACTAAAATGTCGTAGTATAGGCTTTCGCTCAGACCACAGCTTTTCAGGGATATGAGGCATTGATTAGATGAGACATTATTCAAGATATACTCTACTGTTTTTCAAGGTGTAACCCATAGAAGGTGGGTAGTAAACTTGGCAAAACTCATCATTCTTTAGACCATGTCCAACAGGGTCTGTTTCCTTCTCTTGGATATTCCATTCTGGCATGGTGTCCCTGGAGCAATTAATTGGGATATCATCCCATGCCCCATCAGGTACCTATGGAACTCATCCAATGGATATTATCCATATGGATGCTCTTGGAACCACATAAGTCAGAATGGATTAACTCCAATACCTCAGTGGCCCTTTTAGTCATTTTTCCTTCCAAACAAGACTCACGGGTCGGAAGGATCTTCGAGGAATCTGTATCTAGAAACTCGGCCTTCACTAACCTTTGAATTATGTCTGAGACAATATATCTAAGTCATAGGAGCCACAATTGGGTTAGGTTATCCTTAAGGATTAAGATGAATATGAATTAGGTACTACAGATGTTATGTAATCTATTTTCGAATTAGATTTTGATACAAAAAGATTGTTATGAGCTATTCCTTTAGCAATGAAGATACCTATTCAGTTTAAGAGATGCACTGAAGCCATCGATTAGAACTGAAAATCTTTATTTAGCTTGGAGGAAACATAACTAAATCTCTAAGGATCAAAATCCTTCTATCAAAAAATCTAAGATAACATATTAATAGCTTCCGCAGTTGTTATGGTATCAATATCTATGTTAGGACCACCTTACCAATAAGTAGTCTTCTACTTTTCTTGAATCTCTATAGACACGAAGTCCATATTTTAAGAAGCAGAAGCACTGCTACTAGATGGCAATTCGACTCTACCAAGAGTTGATGTTTACCTGTCCTGGCACCCTGAGACCATATTCAATCTTCCAATGCCCCTTCTGTTGCCACATCGGAAGCACTTTCATACTAGGCTTCACCAGACTTAAGAGTCTGTTCCTGATTCTATACAGGCATTGTTTTTAGTTTCTGATCAATTCTTACTTTTAGGTACTTCATAGAAAGCCTAAGTTACGCACTAAAGGAATTACCTTTAATCTTGATCCCATCCTTAGTGACCTGGATAGCTCCCAGAAGTTCCGCATTTGTCATCTCCAGCTTGTAAAGGCTGAAGTCTCTGACAAAGCCTTCAAAGGTTCCATATAAGGATGCAAGACAGATGTTCTCCATCACCTCGACATCTAGCACTATGTCAAAGAAAACCAGTTCGCTCTGGAACCCAAGAATGTGTTTCCAAACCAGTATTTCATCAAACATCTTAGTGCTGACGAGTTTCTTGATGGTGAGATAGCAAGTCATTTGACTGCTCCCCTCAGATATCTGATGCTATAACAGAACATTACATCAGAGAACTCGACATATGTCTGACTTACTTCTGAAGAGTTGTCCGCAAGTATGCTATGACATAGCACTTGCACATCTCTACAGACTCTCGTTAGTCGTTATATGCCCTAGCCTGTACCACTGTGGCATCTGGACCCGATGGGTCTGGTTTAGGGACATTAAGATTTATAGCCATAGTAGTTTACCAACCCTAAACATAAGGTCATGATGGCGCTACCGATCTACGAAGTCGATACCCGTTATCTAGTTCTCTAATGGGATAGCGGACAGGGGATCTATGGTTGAATATAGATTGAATTAAAACTTATTTTAAGGATATTTTTAAAACAAGCTAATTACATCCATATGCCAACGCTACCCTCAAAGCGAAGACATCTCCATGGAGTAATTTACCATGTATGCGAGATCTAGGATTCGGATACACCCGCCCGAGGGGGCAGTGTGTATCATCCTCCGCTCACATCGGTTCTTTCCGATCCAATCCAAATCTGCCACAAACAGGCTATGATGTACCATGGTACCTTTTGGCCAGCCCCCCGTGATCTCCATGCGACGCAACGGGTAGCCTCACGGGTGCTTCGGATGCTTACCCACGAGCCTAGGCAATCATGACACGGGAGTTCATGCGGCCCCCGCGAGGGCGGGAAAAGCCCTTCTCTCCTGGCATCGTGACCACCATATCCCTAAGGAGACTGCTAAGCCTCCGGCATGACAGAACATAACTCTCACCCGAGAGGGATGTTTAGTCATACCCTATCACCCAGAAATTCAGCAATTGGCCGTGGAGGCCAGGGGCACTCACACTGAGTCCTCTTACACATCCCTTAATTATAGTGAGGGTTATTTTAATGCAAGTATTTTAGTTCCTAGGTTGTGACAACTTAGACCTAGACCCTGGTCATACCGCGCTCCCACTAGAGTTAAGACCTCTTATAAAGTATAGATAGACTTGGAAAGGGACCATAGTCCCTATCCCGTGGATACTCAGTTGTCACCTTTCTCCCGAGAATCACATTACGTACTCTCCAAGCCTTCGATACTAAATAAAATGATCATTACCCTTTGTGCTCTAGAGCATAGCCTATGGTCTAGACATATAAGGAAAGGTCTCCCATTAGTATGACTCCTCATATGTAACTTGATGTCTGATGTCGTAGATGATCACCACATCATTATTGGTTTCGATGTCTAACCAATTAGGGACATCCGACAACCTCCGTCGGACCTCTACCTAACGGTGGCATAACCGAGTGTTATGGGATCCAACTACCATCAAACATCAATTAGACTATAGGTGTCATTAAATGGAGTTCTAACCTAATGGTCACATAGACCAAGTGGGGAATAGGCATCCCACAAATAGTGGGGAAAGGGCATCCCACAATCTAACACATACTGCATCAGATTATATTCTTTCACCGGGGTTTAAAAAAATATCCAACCAAAGAAAAACAAACATCCACTGATATCAAGTTCAGGGTCCGACCCCTGAACCTGACTAGCAATGCTCTGACATTTCTTCAATGGCATCTTCCAGATATTCCTTACTTTGGGCCACCGCGCTCGATCCTCCAGTGATGAATCTCCGATATATCCTTGTCCTCCAAGACTTCAACCTGTAACTGAAAATACTAGTACGCTCCGAGCAATTGCTCGTTTGTACACATTTTCCTAGGTAGAAGAATAAAGACAAGAATAGAAATAAGGGCCAGGAAAAACCAAGCCGTGGTCAACCTCTATGCGCTTGTCCCATTAGGCCTTACATTCATCTATCACAAAAACAATCGAAATACTATGCAATTATATTTCGGGGTCCGACCCCTGAAAGCAAACAATCACACTATAGCGGTGCCCTGCAAAACACACTATGCATAACATGCGACATATATGAATATATGATCTACGCAAACCCCGGTGACGCATTCGTTCATCAAATGCACATACGATTCATTCCATGAAAAATTTTCTCATGAATCGCACACCAAAATGGCTCTGATATCATTTGTTGGAATGATATCGGAGGCGCAGCGGAAGGTGAAGTTGATCCCGAGGATCGTTTCGGTGTGCGGTGCATTTTAAAATTTTCATTCATATTAATCATATGCGCAAATGATAAAACAAATACGAATCGAACCCCTATAGTCATCTATCGAAATGATTAACATATTTCATATGTATGCATTATGATAGATCAAGGGGTTAGTAGGTTATACCTTCGTGCGGGATTTAACACCACGAAGAATTGCTTCAATGTTGATGACGACAAATTCGGATCTGCACGAACACCCTTCAGTGCAAAGGCCGTAACTTTCTATACCGACATCGGAACGGAGTAAAACTGATTGCCAGAAAGAAGACTTCAACGCCAAGAATTTGCAACCAGTTTGAAGTCATTTGGACTTCTATAGATCCTGCAGTGATCAAAACAGTACAGATCTACCCGTAAAATCTGAGCAGCATTCACGAGCGGGATCCTCGCGCAAGAGAGAAATGAATCTCATCGGATTCACCCGATCTCACATATCATCCCGGATCCTTGCACTCTAATCTCTGAGTGCCTCAGAGTGCAAGCAATCTCCATCAATCTCACACACACACTTGGAGAAGGAAGATGAGGGAGAGAGAAGAGATGAACTGAGAGAGAGAGATGGCAAATATCCGAACCATAAGAGAAGTGGCTTTGGTTCTTCATCGGAAATCTGAGAAGGAAGCACCCATTTGAGATCTAAAAAACGTGCCCCTCACTCTCCCTTGCCATTTGAAACCGTTCCTCTCTCTCTCTCCATCTCATTACTCTCAAATTCAATGCCCCTCTTTATTACTAGTTGCCATATTAAAATTGTTGCAATTAAGGAGATGATTCAAATTCTTTCAAATCTAAATTAATCCCTTAATTATAAGTTTGATGGCCATGCAAGCTAGCCCTAGTGAGGATGGCGGCCACTAGGGGCATGCGGGGACATTTTGAAATGACCAAAATGCCCCCATGCATCTAGTGGTCGTTCACCTCATACGGGACTATGTATGGCCCATCTACGTGCACGATAATGCACCCTAACACTTAGGGCACCTCATCGGCATCAGCAACAAGTCAATATACCATGGGATGATGAATAGTACTTTTACTATTTACTGGGGTGCCCTTAGTAAAAGGGTGGGTTGCCCCATAGTAAAAATTACTGAACTCGCATTTTGTGTTCTAGTGCAACACGCACACACGGAATGGACTTCTCATGGTATAATGGCAACATCGTATGTCTCTACACTACTCTGGGGTTGCCCCATAGTGAACACAATAAGTCCTGTGCAACCACCATGCTCCAGTGCGATATACTCACGGAACACAGGACGATTAGACATTATTTCTTCAACTCATAATATACTGTGAGACAAGGAGAAAGTAATGATCCGTAACGATCGTGGATAGGGTGGAACCTTCAGGGACTAGGATTCATGGCTTCCAACCGAACTCGATCGACACACTACCCAAGTGTCCCTGTCAATCCTCTGGATCCTAGTTAACCTGCGTGGCTACCCAGAGTGCGACGTAGGCTGCACTCCAATTCCTCCCAGACTTATTAAGCTCTCTCGCATACCCCTGCTCTCCGCTTAGTATTGGTAATACGATGTCCCTCCACTTGGTGCCATAAGTCAACTCGAGCGGTGGAGAGCACCGTCAGACTTGAGTGACCATATGACTAGGTTCCTTTCAGGTTGACTATCACATCGCACCTTTGATCACTTTGGCCAAGCAATCGGATCCGGTCAACAGCTCAACTACTGACCACCAGGGCCTGGGTTTAGTGCAGTGTATGTCATACCAAGGAACGCACCCTCCCGATAAGGATATGGATGGCCTGCAAGAGTGACGTGCCGATGTAACGCCAGCCCAGTAACCCAGCGCACTGTGGTATTGGGTCATGGTTAGATCCCTCACACGTTGGTGAACCAAAGTTACACGCACTGGTTAGTCCATCGGTCACGGTTCCTCAGGGTTTAGGACTGATTACCCTAAGCAGAAAACACGGCTATGTGCACCGGTGTCTGCTCACCGATCTGTGCACCGTGTTGGTTCCGTTCGGCCACAGACACTGTGCCTGGTAATGACCATTATGGAGATACTCATGCTCTGTCATTCCAACAGCTTATCCTGATAGGGCGACCAACCAGAATCAGAGCTGTGAACGATTTAGGCTCATAGGACCGATCCACTGAGTCTCCTACTCAGATGGACTACTATATAGCCATGGCTCTTAAAGTTCTGTAAACAGAACACGTATAATAATATGTACCTTTATACAATCCTAAATAAACTATCAACCATATACAGCCAAACCTAGGGTTTTACGAGGTGTAGACCACATCAAACCTAACAATATGTAAGTGCTATATAATATCATCCTTGCAGACAATTTTGCAGAAGCAAGTCGAGGATATGCCTGACGCTTCTGACATGATATTGTACCTAAAGGAGATGTTTGAGGCTAGGGTGACACATCGCGTTACACGATACCTTACCTATCAAGAAATTCTTCAGTACTAAGATATTTGAGAGGACGCTGGTTCATGAACACATGATGAAAAATATTTGGGTTCCAAAACGAACTAGCATCCATGTATATTGTGCTAGATGGCGAGGTGATGATGACATTTTCCTCTTGTTATTGTCTGGGGCCTTTGATGGCTTTATTACTAACTTTAATCTGAACAAGTTAGGGATGACAAATGCGGATCTTTTGGGAGCTCTCCAGGTAGCTGAGGAAGGCTTCAAGCAGAAGGGCGAAGCACTGCATATGCAACGCATATTCTTCAAGAAGTCAGGCAAGAAACCTTAGAGAAAGAAACACAAGAAGAAACCTAAGTCAATACATGTACAGAACATTATGGGGACCTCTAGATCCGGTGAATCAAAGAAGTCGGGTATGAAGTGTTTCCGATGTGGCGAGAAGGGCCATTGGAAGAAGGACTACAAGAAGTCTCAGAATGCCTGAGAAGTTAATCTATAATAATAAGACTGTGACTCTTATAGATGTTTTCTATGTTCCACCTCTGAGACGAAACTTGATTTTTTATGTGTCGTTTAAGCTTAATGGAACTTTTTGTTGAGAGGAATAATTCAGAATAATCTCTATATTCTTAATCCTAATTTAGACAAGAAAAACATAATAAATTTAGCATTTTAAATTAATTCATCTAAGCATAAGAACCCTTCGGAAAACTTAACCCAATTGTGGCACTTACGTCTTGGGCATATTGCCTCAAACATGATATATAGGTTGGTGAAGGCCAGACTTCTGAAAACAGATCCTTCGGAGATCCTTCCTACCTATGAATCCTGCCTAGAGGGAAAGATAATCAAGAGGGCTTTTAAAGCCAAGGGAGTAAGAGCCACTAAGACATTGGTATTAATCTATTCAGATATTTGTGGACCTATGAGCGTCAAGGCGATAAGAGGCCATGAGTATTTCACCACTTTCACTGATGATTACTCAATATATGGTTAAATTTACCTGATGCATCCTATTGTCATTCCTGTGGGCCCCAGGCAGGGTTGTGGGTCTCACTATCGTCTTCGTGGGGCCCCAGGCAAGGCTGCGGGGTCATTTTTTGGGCGTTAGCTAAATTTTGCAATCACAGAGATTATCGTGAATATCGTAGATCTCTTCCCAAACGATGATGGGGGTCGGTTGACGTAGACTGAGCGGATCCAACACATCTTCTTCTCTCTCTAAGGAGGGGGAGAAGGAAGAAGGGAATTGTTTGTTCTGCTGGTGTTTGCCTTGAATTCCTAGAGGTGGCCTTCTGTGGGTGCAAAATTTGACCAACGCCCTGATACAGGACCCACTAACACAGTCTAGGGGTTAACAAAGACAACGACGAGACCCACTAGCCCTGCTTGGGGGATCCACAAAGACGATGACGGGACCCACTACCCCTGCTTGTGGATCCACTAAGACGATGGTAGAGCCCACCAGCCCCACTTTGAGTCTGTCAAAGCGACTACAGAAACCGCCCCGGACCCCGGATATTTCCCTAACCTCTATAAATACCAAACCAGATGAATATTCCATATCGATCTTTTGATTTCTACATGATAATTTTGATTCTAGAGCTCTAACATCTCTTTCCCTCTTCTAAGATAAGTGACATTCGGTCTATCGAGGTTACTATATTTCAAGTATTAGTGAATTCAGGTTGTGCCTTATATCACGGAGACGTAGGCTTCAGCCGAATTTCAAAACCATATCGTTGTCTACTCTTCTCAACTTTATCTCTCAACTACTTCTAAAGCTATGTCCATAGAACCTCTCCTCAACTTCAAGGCTCAAGTCGAAGATACTAATACTCGAACCAATGCCTTGAATAGATTGACTGTTGGGCAGAGTCCTCAGGTCGACACGAGGATCATCCCTCACAGTTTGGCACCGTCTGGGGGATTGAACGAAAAGTCAAGTGCTCAGATAACAGCATCGGATTGGTTGACTAGACAATCGATCTTTAACCCCACTCCAATACCATACTTCATAGCTTCCTTGGTTGAGCAGACAACTGATCGAAGACGACTATTTTGGGTGCTTCCATTACCCCTACTGAATGGCCAAGACGAGACATCAGGATCAACCAGAGGAAAGCAACATACAACGCAATAAGCCTCGACCCGTGACTCGCTCAATGAGTCAGCAACTCAAATTAGGCTCACCTCCTACTTGTCCAGAGATTGTAACTCACTCTTCCAATGGGAGATCGTTGATTGACCGATCCCGCCACCACCTCGGTAGTCGGTCGGGCAGACTATGCCCGCTCCGACGGAAGATCCTCCTGCAACTTACCGAGTCTTAGCACTTAACTTCCAACTGTTACAGCTTGCAAAGCAGAACACCACTTTAACAGTTGAGAGAGACGTCATCGAGAAAGCTGCCTCTAATGCAGGGATCGTTCTTTTCCTTTCACCGGCCCCCAACAACGACGAGAGCGATCAACCCCGAGAACCAATCAACTTCGATCCCCATAGGTCCTCCCTTGGCCTCAAAGTTCAACAAATGAGCTGCTGGAAGCCAACCACCTCAGAAGGTCCTCGAAGGCAGAGCATCTGGGAACGCATCAAGGACCAATCATCTTAGTCATCTTTCGGTCGCAGTTGTGTAAGGCAGGCACATAAAGTACCTAATCTCAGAGTTTAGCATCGGATAAAAGAGTTGGTGCAAAGAGATCTGATCCCTTTTTTTTTTACCACCTCATCATCAAGACTTGCAAATTAGCCTTCCTCAGCATTAACACTATCCAGCAGCAATCCAAAGTGAAGATCCCCAAGCCCTACTCTTTGTCCAAACACGATGTCAGGGACTTGGTCATAGAGGAGAACACTCATCGGCTAGACCTCTTCATCAAAACGTTCTTCAAATGCCCTTCTCGAAGAATTGGAGAACTCCTACTTTGCCGAAGTTCAATTGCCTCAAAGGTGATCCAACCCTCCACATCTTTGCATTCAAGTAGTACCTGACGCCACACGAGGAGGAGAACAATATACTCTATCGAACCTTCGCCAGTAGCCTTGATGAGCCGGCTCTCGACTGGTATCACAACATTCAATCGGGGTCCATAACTTAATTTGGAGCCCTTGCGAACCTCTTCGTCCAGCACTACCGACTGAACCTGAAGCCGGAGAAGAAGCTCAACTTGTTATATTGTATGAGTATGGGAGCAGAGGAAACTCTTCGCAACTTTACGCGAAGGTTTTGCAACGAGCACATCGCTTTCTCTGGGCGACATCTCGACGATGAGGCAATCATGTTGGTATTCCAAAATGCACTCCGCTATGATCTGCATATCGTTGTCTACTCTTCCTAACTCTATCTCTCAACTAGTTCTAAAGCTAGTCCATAGAACCTCTCCTCAACTTCAAGGCTCAAGTCGAAGACACCAACACTCAAACCAATGCCTCGAATCGATTGACTGTTGGGCGGAGTCCTTGGGTCAACACGAGGATCATCCCCCACACCTCCCTGCAAAATGTCCTCTATGTGGTACTTTAGACGATAGAACCGAATGGTAGGGTGGACGTGACACCGATGGAAGTCGCAGTAAACCGACTTGTTCTCCGTCTGCTTGGTGCAGGCTGGAGAGGGTCGGGCCTCTTAAGGTAGTCCCCGTACTGGATCTGCTCGAGGATGATGTTTATGGGCAGATTCCAATCGATGAAGTTGGTCCTCTAAGGCTTACTGGGTCTATCGCCTGCCCCACTTTGGTCTCTTGGAGGATCCATTTCTCTTGGCCTGAGCGTTATGAGCTCGGGCCAGTGGTCTCATTGGTTCCTTGTCATAAACACGCCTTTTGAGGTCACACCCTTTATGAGTGACTTCATTGTCCTCCACCTTAATCTTCCGCTGGATCTGATCAAAGAGAGCTCCGAGGGAAGCGATAAGATTACAGATGCGGTCGTTGTAGATATAAAGATCATAGCATAGGCTAATCTAGAATGCCAGTATGACTGCTTCGTCATTGAGGTGACATCCAATGAGCACAACATGATCGTTCCATAAACTTTGAGTGAACTCTCAGAGGGTTTCATCTGATCCCATCCTGAGCCGGTAGATGGAGTCCAACTTCTTCTCTAGCTTGAGGTTCAGCAGATGGTGCTAAATGAAGAGGTCTGCCAGATCTTCAAATTAACACATGGCTTGTCGGGAGATGGTGATACCAGTAGAGTGACATATCATCCATACTACTTGGCAAAAGTGCGATACAATACTTGGTTGTCGTGATCGTGCAGCATTAACATCTGCTTGAAAGCAAGGATGTGTAGCGTCAAGCCTCCCGTTAAGCAATTAAACTTGGGGAGAACTGGAGTTGTCCAACTCCAAGGGAAAGGAGTTTGATGAATTTGTTGATAGAGAGGTCCCTCTGAGGCGTGGTTGCTCCGGCGATCACCTCATTTGTCAGAGAGGTGTCTCAGAGGAAGGGGAGATCATGAGGGTGCTGAAGGACCCCTCACCATGAGATGCTCTATAAGAGCTCGATCGTTGTTGTGATGTTGTCACCCTTTGGGGTGGCGACCATCGTTTCGAGTATCCCTCATGATGTAGGGATCGGAGGATGACTCAGAACGAGTGGCTCAGGGAGACGAGCAAACTCTCGAGACACTCCCAGACTATCGGTCTAGGAGGAATAGGCTAGGGTCCTCGAGAGAGATGTTCAAGAGACCGTCACGGGGTGTTGGCAACAGATCATCGAGAAGGAGCAAGAGATGAGTTGACCGACTGGCGGACATCTACTCTATCATTGATACCGACAGCTGATCGTGGGAGGTTGACTCCTGTCTCGACGGTGATCTGTCAGATGGAGTCTCTCTCAGTTATAAGAGCAGCGTTCTACTTCATGAGGGTGAGTAGTTGGAAGTCATTCGTCGAAACTTGATATATCGCCTGAGGATCGGAGACAGGTAAGGTGTGCGCTTTCCCCGAGTGTTAAGTAGTCATGTCGATAGGTTGAGGAGATTGCTGAGGTTGAATCTGAGCAGTACGATCAACCGGTCAGCTACTTCTCAAATCCACAACGAGTTGCTATTCCGGGTGCTGACTCGTCGCAAACCTACAACTCATTGAGCGGGTCGTAGGATGTAGAAAGTCTTGATGCAGGTTGCTTCCCTCCAGTTGGTCCACTGGTCATGTCTTCGCTAATGATGGAGATAGATGGATTGCTCGGGCAATCGGTAGTTGTTACTTGACCGAAGGAGCTAGGAAGCTTAGAGGTCACAAGTCGATAGGGAAGGATCCCACAGACTGCGCCAAACTATGGGGGGAGATTACGGCTATCGTACGGTCCCACTCCAATAGTCGATGGAAGGTATTGACCTTCGAGATGTGGTGCACTGTGAGATGTTGAGTTGTCGCGTCCTTAGCTATCACACAAACACTGTAGAGTAGAGAGAGAAAAAGAGTTGACATAGGATATGATGACGAAGTTCGACCGAAACCTACATCTCTGTGCGGTAAGATGCAACCTTTGATACACTTTCTCTGAAGAAGTAAAGCTACTCTCGACAGATCGAGGAGTGATTATACAAGTAGACAAATGGTGGAGTAGGCTTGACTAGAGTCTGATCACCAGAAGACTCAAAGAGCTCTAGAAAACAGAAAGTGGAAAAAAAAATAATGAATTCCAATCTAGAATATTTATCTGGTCTGCTATTTAGAGCATCTCCGACTATCCGCTATATCGCCATATATGGTAGACGGCGGGCTCTAACCATACGGTATATCCCCTGCATAAATACAGGGGGGTGGTTTTGGCTGGCAAAAGTACCGGAATCCAGAAACAAATAGCAGTGTTGCTATTTTATTGTGCCATTTCATAATTCTGAAATAACCCTCCAAAACATTTATACATTTATTATAATGACGAATATATCCTTTACAAAATTTATACATAAATATTTTAACTAAGTGTATTTATTAATTCACTAATCCGTTTTTAACAAATTTGGTACCGTTGGAAAGCTCTCATCGAGACATTCGAAAAAAGACTAATATCTAATTTTTTATTTTAATATTTTTCATTATATTATTATTTAATTACTTATTTTATAATTATTTTTTAAAAATTTTATTCTTGTTATTAATGAATTTTTATTCTATTTTTTAAAAGTGATATGGAATAAGATATATTCCAAGAAGATGCTAAAAAATAGAGGCAATGGTTGAGGCTAACAAAAATAGAGGGCCTCCATTTTGGAATATTTTTGGGATATTCCCATTTGGCAATGACAAAATGGGGGCTATGGTTGGAGATGCTCTTATAGAGGTTTGGGAATATCAGGATTTTGGTAAATACCCAGGGGATTTATCAGACCCCAAATAATATATGTGGGTTCCACGTAGGGTTGGCGGTCCTACCGTCGTCTTCGTGAGCCCCAGGCAGGGCTGCCGGGTCCCACCATCATATTTGTGAGTCCCAATCAGGGCTGGCGGATCCCACTGTGGTCTTCGCGAGTCCCAGACAGGGTTGGCGGGTCCCACCGTCAAGCGTTAGCCAAATTTTACACCAACAGCTACAATGATTTCTAGATTGTTATTCTTTACTACAATACTTTGTAGATTGTTACTTTTTACTACAGTACTTTGCAAATATATACTTTTCGCTAGAGTACTTTGCAGATTGCTACTCTTTGCTATAGTGAAATCGGTGTCGCAGTCACTGTATCTACAAAAATGAAATGTGATTTCAAATAATAATTACTCTTTTTTACTAAGTCATTATTCTTTTATATGATTTTCTTGTATAACTACTTATAGGGGGTAAAATAGAAATTAAAATAAAACCCAATTCCAGACCAAACTATCTAATACTAAAAAAGCTCTTTACCGGTCCTTGTCTTTAAATATGAATCTGTTTGAAGAACCTAACACAAATTTCCTCTATCTATCTATAACTATATACTAAAACATTAGCCTCAAACAACTGGTTGGTGCCATGTGTAAGGATATTTTTTTTTGAAAGGTATCATGTGTAAGGCTTCATCCTTCTCTCCATCCTTCTCTAGGTGGCACATGGCAACCGTCCCACCCCCCCCCCCCCCTCTCTCTCTCTCTCTCTCTCTCTCTCTCTCTCTCTCTCTCTCTCTCTCTCTCTCTCTCTCTCTCTCTCTCTCTCTCTCTCTCTCTCTCTCTCTCTCTCTCTCTCTCTCTCTCTCTCTCTCTCTCTCTCTCTCTCTCTCTCTCTCTCTCTCTCTCTCTCTCTCTCTCTCTCTGGGTTGTTGGATTTCTTAAGCCTGGGATGAGACCGGGCCAAACAATGTTAATAATTATAAATTTGGCCTTTGATCCCGAGAGAGAGACAATTGAATTGCAGCAGTCCTCTTCCCTTGGGTCTCATCGATTCGGAACATGTCGGACTATGAGAAGCAAACTGCCAGCTCAATTTAATATTCAATATTTAATAATTCTCCATATAATAAAAAATGGGTGAAGCTGCGGAGAAGAAACAGGACAACACGCGATCTAGTGT
>OX393552.1:7362875-7460375 GCA_947650365.1 Chamaelirium japonicum
ACACTAGATCGCGTGTTATGGCTTAGTGGAGACAATTAATGCAGTTCTGAGAGTTTACCTTGTCCTTTTAATAGAAGACGTGGCACATCATAATTGAGCCATAAGCAAGTGCGGCCATCCAATCTAGCAGGAAAAATGATCTACACCTTGGAAAAAGTTTCAGCGCATATGTTACAACCGTTGCTCAGAACCTGTCAGTATACTCTAAGTGCCGGTTCCAACTTACTCCAACCAAACAGACCCTGAATAGTGGACCCTGTGGTTGTAGTGTAAACAGTTTGGCTGAAAATTTTCCCATCCTCCTCAGCCCGCCTCGGTTCCACCCCTGGTTGCATACAAACGCCCAAAAAAAGTTATCAAAAGAATCCCGAAAGTCGGAGTAGGAGTCGTTAAAGCATGCATCATGTAGGCGTCATTAAAGCTTGCCAACAAAGTAAAGAATTGAGTTGACACATTTCATGATGATAGCTGCATCATGTTTATGTTCAGTCACTGTGAAATAGAAAATGGCCCGTAAAAAATTATTTAAAAATGAGAACTTACACGTGATAGGACTAGACTAATGAACGAAAAGCTAGTATGCATATTTCAAAAACGTAGGACCACTTGCACAATTTATCAATTTATTGCATTCGATAATGTGTTTGAATATATCAAAGGGTTTTTATCATTTAAACTTGTACATATTTTCAATGCATGAGCAGGTGAACTATTCTCACACGTGTATGGTTTTGATTGAATCACTTCTGGATCAAGATTCTTAAGCACCTTGCTTAATTAGAGAATGGGGGGGGGGGGGGGGGGGGGGGGGGGGGTCTAGAATCGGACGGTTTGATTGGAAGGCACAATCTAGCAATCCAAAAATCACAAGTGGACCGGGCTTACGTGAAAAAACACTTCGCAATGTTAAAAGAAAAAAACCACGGGGTGGGACGAGAATGCACTAGTAGGCCTCAACAAATTACAAGTACTAATCCTAACCCAATTACACCCATAGAGGACCGGCTCCCAAAATACCGACCTCTGTAATCTCTCTCTCAAGCTCCAAAAGCTCAGGAATGCAATGTGCAGCACCTTCTCCAGAATTCGGTCCCTACTTTATGAAGGGGTATGTCCCCTTTTATAATACCTCGGGGTGACAGTTGGGGCGCTCCGCACGGGGCGGCATTGATGACATGCTCCCGTAACTTGCTCAATTGTCTGCGTGGGGGCGACGTATCGTCTAGCAGGTGCTCGGTAGTTATGACCAGGGTGCTACTTGCCATATTGGTCGACCGAAATTCTCGGGGCGTGGGTTGTCTTCCCGTAACCGTCGCCCGCCTGAGATTCTAGAGAATAACTGCGGCCCGACCTTGGCACTTGGGCTCATTACGAAAATATCGGGGGTTCCCTGAGTCGGAGAGAACATGTTCCTTTCGTAGCGCGCGACCGGTCGGTAACAAAGTGTGCAGCCGGTTCCTTCTGAAACGAACAAAGTGCGCGACCGGCCGGTAACAAAGTGTGCAGCCGCTTCCTTCTAAGGCGAACAAAGTGCGCGGCCGGCCGGTAATAAAGGGTGCAGCCAGCTCCGCCTTAAGTTGAACGAAGCGCACAGCCGGCTGGTAATGAAGGGCGCAACCATTTCCTTCTGAGGCGAACGAAGTGCGCGGCCGACCGGTAATGAAGGGTGCAGCCGGCCCCTCCTTGAGTTGAACGAAGCGCGAGGCCGGCCAGTAACGAAGGGCGCAGCCATTTCCTTCTGAGGCGAACGAAATGAGCGGCCGGCCCGTGACGACGTGTGCAGCCGGCCCCGCCTTGAGTTGAACGAAGCGCACAGTCAACCCGTGATGACGTATGCAGTCGGCCCCGCCTTGAGTTGAACGAAGCGCGCGGCCGACTCGTGACGACGTATGCAGTCAGCCCCACCTTGAGTTGAGCGAAGCACGCGGTCGACTCGTGACGACGTATGCAGTCGGCCCCACCTTGAGTTGAGCAAAGCACGCGGCCGACCCGTGACAAAGTACGCGGTCGGTCCTGTCTTGAGCAAACGAAGCGCGTGGTCGATTTGTCTCTCAGGCAGATGAAGCGCACGGCCAGCTAGCGACGAAGTGCGCGACTAGCCCGTAACGAAGTGCACGGCCGGCCCGCAACGAAGTATGCGACAGGTCTCCATTCAAGTTGATGAAGCACGTGGCCGGCCAGCGACAAAGTGTGCAGCCGACCCGCAACGAAGGGTGCGACAGGTCTCCACTCGGGCTGATGAAGCGCATGATCGTCCAGCGTGAAATGCGCGGCTGACCGACTTAAAACGTGTGGCCGGCTGGGACGTGCTGTCAGTGTTTTTGGTACTTCTCCTTCTTTATTTGTTGACGCATACACAAGTCTAAAAGGTACTGCTTCCTTTATTTGCTAATGTACATACCCACGTGCGCAACCGGCCGGGCCTAGCAGGTCGGGGTGCGCAGCCGACCGGCATGTAACACGCGGCCGGGCCTTAAGTGTTCCTACTTCAGCACACACTCAAGACACGAGTGTATGCATGGACTGTTGAAATTGGATCCGCTTATCAGAGTCGCAGCGGAAGCAAAAGATAGATCCGAAGATCATACGGTGTGTGTTTCATTATAATTAATTCTACAAAACAATCTACATGCAAATCTATGATCTTAGCATATGTGCGGACACCCTAGAGGCATACTACGATCTACGGAAGACATGCATGCATCTAGTTAGGTGTTTAGAATCATCATACCTTTTTGGATCTATGATCCGGAGAGAACGGAACGATGAAGAACCACACTTGAATCGCAAGGGAAGCTGTCGGACAACACCTTGTCCATTGCGAATTGAGGAATCCTCGAAGTCCTACCTCTGAGTGCAACGACTACGAGCCGACGGAGGAATTCGTTGTGAAGACGATGACGAGCCATGAGATTTCCTCCTCCTCTTTCTCTCTTCTTCCTTCTCCTTCCTTCCTCCTTCTTCTTCCTTCTTCTTCCTCTTCCTTCCTTGGCTGAAACCTTAGAGAGGGAGAGAGGTTTGGATTTTTGGAGAGGGGGAGCACTAAAGGCTGGCCCCTTCCCCTCCATTCTATATATAAAGCCGGTCTCCTAGTGCCATGTGCAAGCTAGGGCCGGCCCTAATGAGATTAGGATGAGGGGGGGGTCGGTTTTAGGGTTTCCAAGTGTCTATCGTGAAGCCTGGACGAAAACGCCCTTCACGAAAAGTGAAAAACTGAAAGAGAGATTGAGTGAGGTGCGCTACTCGGAATCAAGTTCCGTCAGCGGCTATGAGCTCTTGGAATTATTCTGCTCATTCTAAGATCCATATTCAATATGTTCTGAGCCATATTTCAGTATTTACCAAAATACCCCTACGACCCCTAACACATGTGAATTAGGTTCTTAGGCTCCGGGCTTACGCTCCATTGCGCTACTTCGCATCCAACGTATCCAACCAGGTCGGGGAACAATTTCTATACGCAACGACAGGGTGGAACCTTCAGGGTTCAGGATCTCTAGCTCCAATCGGATCCCTGATTAACTGTTCCGGTGACACCGAAATGTCCGTTAATCAGCCCTAATCCGATTAACCCGCATAACCACCCAGAGTGCAATACGAGTTGAACTCTAGTGATCCTAAACTTATGTTACTCCCTCGTAACCCTGTTCTCTACTATACTCTAATAATCCTTAGTCTCTCTTATCACTGGTGCCAAGATACGACTCGGGCGGTGGGGAGCACCGTCAGATCCCGATCGATCATCTGACTAGGAATTGATGACTTGTCATCTATAACACCACACACCTTCCGGTGCTATGCCTAGCATCTGGAACATCGTCAGTCATACTGACAACCACCAGGCCTGGGTTAACTGTGTGGACAGATTGACTCATCAAAACACACTCATCCAACACTGGACGTCGGATAACCTGTAGAGATTACATATCACTCAAGCACCAGCCGGGTAACCCAATGTACCGTGGTATTGGACTATGGAAGTTCCACACACGTTGGCACATCAAAGCACCACACAACTGGTTGGCCCAGTGTACATGGTCCCTCAGGGTTAAGGATACGATGGATTATCTATAGTAGTAAGACGGTTTATGCACCAGTGTCCGAATCACTGAACTGTGCACCGTCTTGGTTCCTGTTCAACACGATCATCGTACTTGGTTAGGTGAATGGGAATCCCGCGTTCCCGTGGTGGAGACTTCACCACATCCTCTACCTACCAACAACTTGTTCTCGGTGAAACGACCGGCATCACCTAAGCTGTGAACTAGTTCTAGGTTTACACATAACTGGTCCACTGAGTCTCCCAAGCATGGATCCACCATGCACCTTAGTGGCCTACTGTGTTCCCTAGGGTCCTTTATTATATGTGTATTAACATATACCAAAGTAGTATTCTAATTAAAGCAATAACCAAAGGCATCTTTATTAATGTTAATACAGAAAATCCACGCTCAGGACACACGAGCTACAATAATTTCCCACTTGGCCTAGCGGGGAATAACAGTATTAACTCCCATGGCATCCACGTGCTTCTCAAAAGCCTTAGTCTGTAAGCCTTTGTGAAAGGGTCCGCCATGTTATCTGCAGATGCCACCTGAGTCACTGCAACCTCCCCTCGCTTCTGCAAGTCCCGGATAATATAGTATTTTCGCTCGATATGCTTGCTCTTCTGGTGATATCTTGGCTCTTTGGATTGTGCTACCGCTCCACTATTGTCACAGTAAAGGACAATAGGATCTCACTACAAAAAAAATAGTTATTACCGACGGAAAATATCCGTCGGTAATATTTTATAGCGACGGAAGGAATTTCCGTCTCTGGCTGTCGGGAAAAAAGGTGTCGAGAAAACAATACGACGGACCAAATATTACCGTCGATAATAATAATTAATGCCGACGGTAATATTAAAGCCGTCGGTAATATTTAAACAATTAAAAATTAATATAATATAATATTACCGACGATATATAAAAGACCGTCAGTAATATATAAGCATTTTACCGACAGTTACAGTATATACCGTCGGTAATAATATATATATTACCGACAGTTATATACTTACCGTCGGTAATAAAATATATATTACCGACGACAATTACATTTCGTCGACAAATTATTAATAATTTAAAAAAAATAAAAACTTTATTATTGACGGAATAATTAGTTTCCGTCGGTAATAAATATGTTTTTTTTTTAATAAATTTACCTAAATAATATTATTTAATTCCTGTGATTTACAACAATACCACAATATATTACCACAATTTATCAAATATTACCACAATTTATAAAATATTACCGCAAATTATCAAATATTACCTAAATTGACAAAATATTACAGCAAATTATCAAATATTACCACAATACCCGACAATTATAACAATTAATACCCGACAAGAACAAAAAATAACCACATATTACAAAATAATATTTACACAATCCAAAACTGAGAGAACATGCCCTATCTCAACCACCCCACGCGGCCCGCCACCAACGCTGGTGCTCTCATCGATCCCCTGACGCTGCCTTGCTCCTGCAATTAACATGTATTTCTTAAAAAAATGGTTTATATCTATAACTGAGTCTAAGCGTTAAAAAATCATAAGTTAGCGTGTTTCGGCTTTGAAATAGGTTTGGATTGGATCGATCGGCATCCGATAATTCGAAGTTGGAATTATTCCATATTTCGGACTTGCGACCGAGTTCTAATTGGATATTTGACCAATTTACACACCGATTCACCGATTTAGAGTCTAAGTGTTGAAAAATCATAAGTTAGCGTCTTTCGGATATGAAATAGGTTTGGATTCGATCGGATCGTCATCGGATTGGCATCCGATAATTCCAAGTTGGAATTATTCCGTATTTCGGACTTGCGAGCGAGTTCTAATTGGATATTTGACCAATTTACGCTCCGATTCACCGATTTAGAGTCTAAGTGTTGGAAAATCATAAGTTAGCGTGTTTCGGATATGAAATAGGTTTGGATTCCATCGGATCGTCATCGGATCGGCATCCGATAATTCGAAGTTGGAATTATTCCGTATTTCAGACTTGCGAGCGAGGTCTAATTGGATATTTGACAAATTTACGCTCCGATTCACCGATTTAGAGTCGAAGTGTTAAAAAATCATAAGTTAGCGTGTTTCGGATATGAAATAGGTTTGGATTCAATCGGATCGTCATCGGATCGGCATCCGATAATTCCAAGTTGGAATTATTCCATATTTCGGACTTGCGAGCGGGTTCTAATCTGATATTTGAACAATTTACGATCTGATTCACCGATTTAGAGTCTAAGTGTTGGAAAATCATAAGTTAGCGTGTTTCGGATATGAAATAGGTTTGGATTCGATCGAATCATCATCGGATCAGCATCCGATAATTCCAAGTTAGAATTATTTCGTATTTCGGACTTGCGAGCGGGTTCTAATTGGATATTTGAACAATTTACGATCCGATTCACCGATTTAGAGTCTAAGTGTTGGAAAATCATAAGTTAGCGTGTTTCAGATATGAAATAGGTTTGGATTCGATCGGATCGTCATCGGATCGGCATCCGATGATTCCAAGTTGGAATTATTCTGTATTTCGGACTTGCGAGCGAGTTCTAATTTGATATTTGACCAATTTACGCTCCGATTCACCGATTTAGAGTCTAAGTGTTGAAAAATCATACGTTAGCGTGTTTCGGATATGAAATAGGTTTGGATTCGATCGGATCGTCATCGGATCGGCATCCGATAATTCCAAGTTGGAATTATTCTGTATTTCGGACTTGCGAGCGAGTTCTAATTGGATATTTGACCAATTAACGCTCCGATTCACCGATTTAGAGTCTAAGTGTTGGAAAATCATAAGTTAGCGTGTTTCGGATATGAAATAGGTTTGAATTCGATCGGATCATCATCGGATCGGCATCCGATAATTCGAAGTTGGAATTATTCCGTATTTCGGACTTGCGAGCGAGTTCTAATTGGATATTTGACCAATTTACGCTCTGATTCACCGATTTAGAGTCGAAGTGTTGAAAAATCATAAGTTAGCGTGTTTCGGATATGAAATAGGTTTGGATTCGATCGGATCGTCATCGGATCGGCATCCGATAATTCCAAGTTGGAATTATTCCGTATTTCGGACTTGCGAGCGGGTTCTAATTGGATATTTGACCAATTTACGCTCCGATTCACCGATTTAGAGTCTAAGTGTTGAAAAATCATAAGTTAGCATGTTTCGGATATGAAATAGGTTTGGATTCGATCGGATCGTCATCGGATCGGCATCCGATAATTCCAAGTTGGAATTATTCCGTATTTCGGACTTGCGAGCGAGTTCTAATTGGATATTTGACCAATTTACGCTCCGATTCACCGATTTAGAGTCGAAGTGTTGAAAAATCATAAGTTAGCGTGTTTCGGATATGAAATAGGTTTGGATTCGATCGGATCGTCATCGGATCGGCATCCGATAATTTCAAGTTGGAATTATTCCGTATTTCGGACTTGCGAGCGGGTTCTAATTGGATATTTGAACAATTTACGATCCGATTCACCGATTTAGAGTCTATGTGTTGGAAAATCATAAGTTAGCGTGTTTCGGATATGAAATAGGTTTGGATTTGATCGGATCGTCATCGGATCGGCATCCGATAATTCCAAGTTGGAATTATTCCGTATTTCGGACTTGCGAGCGGGTTCTAATTGGATATTTTAACAATTTACGATCCGATTCACCGATTTAGAGTCTAAGTGTTGGAAAATCATAAGTTAGCGTGTTTCAGATATGAAATAGGTTTGGATTCGATCGGATCGTCATCGGATCGGCATCCGATAATTCCAAGTTGGAATTATTCCATATTTCAGACTTGCGAGCGGGTTCTAATCGGATATTTGAACAATTTACGATTCGATTCACCGATTTAGAGTCTAAGTGTTGGAAAATCATAAGTTAGCGTGTTTCGGATATGAAATAGGTTTGGATTAATTCGATCGGATCGTCATCGGATCGGCATCCGATAATTCCAAGTGGGAATTATTCCGTATTTCGGACTTGCGAGCGGGTTCTAATTGGATATTTGAACAATTTACGATCTGATTCACCGATTTAGAGTCTAAGTGTTGGAAAATCATAAGTGTGATAATATGATCTAAACTCAAATTAGTAAGATTCATATTTTTTGCTAATATTATAAAGATTAGTAAGTACCTGATCATGAGGATGAGCCACCGCTAGACCGGCTTATGAATTCATAAAATTTACGCTCCAGTTCCCTGCGAGCTTCTCTTTCCTCATCGAGGGCCTTCTTCTCCGCCTCAACCCTCTGCTCGAGGGCCTGCCTCTGCTCTCGATCCGCCTCAATCCTCTGCTCGAGGGCCTGCCTCTGCTCTCGCTCCGCGTCTAGCGCAGACTGCAGCTGAGTGATAACACCGGTCTGGGTGTCCCGTGCCCTCGAGCGCATACCCTCTCGTCCAAAGTAGAAGGAGGGCGTGACTCCAAGGCCCGTACAGAGGACACGGCCGTGCGTGGCAGGTCTCAGCACAGTATCTATCGCTGAGTCGACAGATACTGAGCTGGAGGAGGAGCCGGCCTCGCCCGACGGGGTCACCAGAAGTCGCATCCTCTTCTATATAAAAACAACCAATGATATTCAATGATATTTTATGGCATATGTATAAGAATATATTAACAGTAATTTAATTACTTACCACTTGCGAGGCAACCCTGTCGTCCAGAAATGCCCCATCGATACGCCGCCTTCTAGAGACCTCAAAAAGGTCAATCCTATTAGGCTCGTGGCCCAAGGACTGTGTCTGTTGGACATATAAAATAAATAGATGAGTTAATATAACATGTATAGAGCTTTAAATAATAATAATGTTTGTATCATTTACCAGCTGCTGGGCAAGCTGGGGCATGGAGGTCCTCCCCTTCACTGGAGCAGGTGTCATCGAGGCACTTCTATTCTGCTTGCCTTTACGTGAACTCGCCTGTGTCAATTGATTAAATTTTGAAACATCAATACAAATTTTTAGTATAATATTAAAAAAAGTACGAATCAACAAAATTATG
The DNA here is from genome assembly GCA_947650365.1 of Chamaelirium japonicum. Lineage (NCBI taxonomy): Eukaryota > Viridiplantae > Streptophyta > Magnoliopsida > Liliales > Melanthiaceae > Chamaelirium > Chamaelirium japonicum. The sequence continues at coordinate 7,371,945 of OX393552.1, forward strand.
ATTATACCTGAAAGTGAGGAGTGGCCCAGTGAGCGACCAAAAACTGTAGAACGTGTAGCGGTAGCGCGTCTCTCATCCCGACCGCAGCCTGTACCTCCTCAGCCGGCTGGCCGACCAAGTAACCGTAGAGCTGGTAGAGCTCGTGACGGTAATCCCTGTACCGCTCACCCATCATCTTCCACAAGTCCTCCCGATGGGTGTCGGTTTCTATGTTCTCCCATTTAAATTTCTCCTGTAAAATCAATTTAGAAACAAGTCATTTTATCAAATCAAATTATAAAGAAGTACGATATTATTCTAAAATGTTTTAATGAAACTAACGTACCAAAAATTGCTGATATATCCTCTCCTTATAGGATGCATCAATGTTCTTCCACCCCCTTAACCCCACAATCGGGGCATTCCTCTCCTCCCGTACTATAATACTGACCCACGTGGCGGCGTCAGAAGCGTGCTCGCCCACAAAGGTCCTGCCGCTCTATTGTAGGGAAAGCGGCTCGTGTAAGGTCGACATGCGCCGGGCCGTCGTCACGCCCCGGTCGCCTACGTGCCTGGTGATCCTCGACCCTGCAAATAAAATATACATCAGTACTGAAAAAGTATTTACAACATGTATAAAACTTTAGATCTAAACATTACCTGTGGTCATATACGCTGTAGCCGAGTGCTGAGCACTGCTCGAAGCTCCGGAGGCTGCGACCACATCAGGAGCTGGTGTGGAGAGAGGAACAGCACTACCAGATCCGGACGGCTCGGCCTCGGACCCTGGGGTGGCAGCCAGAGCGCTCCGAGCTACCCCACCCCTGCCTCTACGAACATATGACCATGATGCCATCTGAAACAGTTTAATGTACATATGAAACAGTAAGATTTACATATGAAACAATATGAAATAGTTTGATTTATATATAAAACAGTATGATTTATGAAACAATATGAAACAGTTTGATTTACATATAAAATGGTATGATTTACATATGAAACAGTATAAATTCATATGATATACATATGAAACAATATGATTTATATATGAAACAATTTGATTTAAATATGAAACAATTTGATTTACATGCGGTCTAGTCATTTTCTGTCTCATCTCTGTCACTCTCATCGCTTCCCTCTTCTATTATTTGATCTGCATTCGCTGTCCAGTTTATATTGTCGACATCTTTATTTTCGTCGTGCACTGCGTCGACAATGATTATCTCATCATTCTGGTATGCATCCAAATCATCATCGACGACCCCCGCATCCTTGTCTCCCATGTCATAAAAATCTCTGGATGGTGACCTGACTACAATTTGCCAACCTGGAGAGGTATTATCCGGTGCATAAAATATCTGTTGCGCTTGAGAGACAAGAATGAATGGATCTTCATATTGGGTATTCAATCTCTTGCCAGTGTTGATGCTGATAAAACCGTATTTGTCGACATTATAACCAGTCCCGCGATTATTAACATCATACCAATCGCATTTGAATAATACGATCCGATTTTGGCCAAGAAATTTAATCTCGAGAATCTCGTTGAGGACGCCGTAGAAGTCGATATTTTCTAATTCTTCTTGCTCACCGTTGACGACAACCCCACTATTTTGGGTTCTTCGTGATTTTTCACTATATTTCGTCCGAAATCTATAACCGTTCACGATATAACCATCGTACGATATTGCGTCTTGCAAAGGACTACAAGATAAGCGCCAGAGATCCTCATTCATCAGCGGATCGTGGTTGTCGTGCAGCTCTTGTGCCTATAATAACCACATGACATTCATGATATGAACACATAATTATTGTTCGGTAATGGATGTCAATGAAATTCAGTAATGATGTGAATACTTACGTGTTTCTCGAACCACGATGGGAATTCACGATCATGAATTTGGGGAGCATTTCGAGTACCCTGATTATTAATGATGGCTTTATGCTTCCTGTTTTACAGGTTATGAATTAGATTATAATTAGCATATATACTTAATGAATGGACTGAAAGAATGAGTAAATGATCGTAAAATGCTTACTCAATGAATGACCACACTTCATCATATTGGCGCAACACATACATATGTGCCTGTTGAATCTCATCTACAGACAATCGATGGGTTTTGCCTCCTCCTACAGGTCTACCCATTTCGGTAAATATAGACAGACCCCCATCGAAGTCTATTGGACCACCGTCATAGTTCCGCTCAAGTTGATTGAATCGCGTGTCTATACCATGTAGGTATCTTGAGCATAATATTAGACATTCTTCTGCTAGGTATCCTTCAGCAATTGATCCCTCCGGACGACTTTTATTACGAACATATGATTTCAATGTTCGTAAGTACCTAATTTGAGAAAAAAATATTTGGATGAATATATCAAGAACGATCAAATACATTGTGCGAATGAGACGAGACGATTACCTCTCGATAAAATACATCCAGCGGTAATGAACTGGGCAGCCGAGTTTGGCCTCATTTGCCAAGTGAACGGTCAAATGCACCATGACATCAAAGAAGGAAGGTGGAAATATCATCTCTAGCTTGCACAATGTGAGCGCAATATCCCTCTCCATCTGTTCAAGTTGGTCCACTCTAAGTACCTTCGAGCACAACTGTCTGAAAAAAGTGCTGAGCTCAATTAACGGACCTGACACCTGTTCGGTTAAATTCCCACGTATAGCAAGAGATAACAATCGCTGCATAAGAACATGACAATCGTGGCTCTTTAATCCAGACAACTTCCGGCCATTCTCTTGCATGCATCGTGCGATATTCGAAGAATAACCGTTTGGCGTTTTCACAAACCGTAGGAATGCACATAAGGCTGCCTTTTGCTATGAGCTCATGATGTAGCATGCAACTGGCAACACATACTTATCCCCAATCTCTTGGGGATGAAGTGATTTTCGGATGCCCAACTCCTTAAGATCGAGACGAGATTTAAGATTATCCTTCGTCTTACCGTCGAGATTCAGTAGTATTCCTATAATGTTGTCACACACATTTTTCTCGATATGCATGACATCCAAGTTATGCCGCAAGAGTAGGCTGCTCCAGTACGGTAGTTTAAAGAAAATACTCTTCTTCTTCCAGTTATGCTCATGCGTAGAATCTTTATGTGTTCTCTTCTTTTTACCTTTCCCAAGTGCCACGGCATCAAGCTGATCCAATTCGCACAAGACTTCTACCCCCGAAAGCTGCTCCGGGGCCTTTGCAAGTTCCTTCTTGCCGTTGAAAGCTATTTTGTTCTGCCTCCACTTATGGCCGTCAACAAAGAATCTTCGATGGCCCATATAACAGAACTTGCCTTCGTTCTTCAACCGTAATGAATCTGTCTCCTTATTGCATGTAGGGCACGCCAATTTTCCTTTAGTACTCCACCCGGATAAGTTGGCATATGCAGGAAAATCATTGATGATCCATAGAAGTGCCGCAGGCATCCGAAAATTCTGGCGCAACGAGGCATCATACGTATCGGCCCTAACTTCCCATAACTCGTTCAACTCCTCAATCAACGGCTGCAAGTAAACGTCAATATCATTACCAGGCGACCTGGGTCCGGGAATGAGCAAGGAGAGCATTGTGTATGGCTTTTTTAAGCACATCCAGGGAGGCAAATTGTCTGGACCTAGGACAACTGGCCAAATGCTGTACGACACACTCATATTCCCAAAGGGATTGAAGCCATCGCTAGCAAGCCCTAACCTGACGTTGCGAACTTCAAATGCGAATTCAGGATAGGTATGATCAAAATCTTTCCACGTCAGAGAGTCGGCCGGATGTCTCATAATCCTGTCATCTGTACGTTCTCGTGCATGCCACCTCATGTGCTCAGCAGTCTTCGATGACATAAACAACCTCTGAAGCCTGTCCCTAAGCGGGAAGTATAGGAGAACCTTTGCAGATACATTTTTCTTCCTTCGACTGGTACTAGACTCGGTATCCGTCTCTTTATATCTCGTTGCTCCGCATATGTGGCATGACCGCGCATGTTCGTACTCTTTCCGGTACAATATACAATCGTTCACGCATGCATCAATTTTCTCATAACCCAGACCGAGATCTTTAATTGTCTTCTTCACCTCGTAGAATGATTTCGGTACTGTCTCACCCATAGGAAAAGCCTCTTTCAGCAACTCTACCAACATATTAAATGACTTATTACTCCAACCATTGAGGCACTTCAAATGAAGAAGCTTTACAGTGAAAGAGAGTTTTGAAAACTTCTCACACCCCAGGTATAGAGGTTGTTCGGCATCTTTAAGCAATCTGTAGAACTTGTCCGCTTCAATATTGGGATGATCACCTGACGGTACTTCCGTGCCTATTCCACCTTGCAAATCATGTATCATACCCTGCATGTCATCGTCATCGTCTGTATTAATATTATCATCAGCGATCACTGTGTTTGCAGTTTCACCGTGAGCTGCCATGGGGACTGCATCTAGCTCCTCACCGTGCGAGAACCAACGGGTATAGCTAATGTCAATGCCACGCATTACCAGATCAACCTCACATTCCTCTCGAACCTTCCTAGTCACCCTTCCGCAGTCTATACAGGGACACACAATTTTTCCATCAAGCGGTGCAAGACGCTCAAATGCAAAATCCAGAAATTTCCTGACTCCTTCTCTGTACTCTTGGCTCATGCGATTCGAATTACGCATCCAACTCTTATCGATCGAAGACATCTTCGTCTATCTAGCTATACAACACCTGAAGTAATTTCAAAATTGTCCAAAACTTATCAAAATGTCCAAAACTTATCAAATTTACCGATCATACCACTTGTGCATAACTTTATCTTCTAAACAACATCAACTCTCACTAAAACCCAACTTGTGCATAACTTTATCTTCTAAATTAGCAAAATATATTGAGAGGGGATGGTTCAATATTTCTCAAAAAAAAAAAAGATAGGGGATGGTTCAATAAACTAGTACACCCTTACTATTTAGAGTTTGGGCGTAAAATGAGTCAAGCTTAACACGACCCGAACGCAGCCCGAACTCAAGTTCGGGCTTTAAATTATGTCCAAGTTCACATAAAGCTTGATTTCAGATCATGGATTAATTTCAAAAAATTCCTTCACTAGTAAGGTATTTTATTAACCCATATTGTGGATGAGAAACAACTGAAGTAAAGTTGAGCTATAGTTTGTATCTAAAACAATTCAATTTCATTTGGAACCTTATATGTACTGGATTTTGGCCAATTCATGCAACTTTGGACCGATTCGACTGATTCAATCAACTTTGGAATGACTTTGGACCGATTCGACTGATTCAATCAACTTTGGAATGATTCGTCACATATTTGCGTACCCGAATATACCATTTGATCTTTAAAATGGCTGGATTAGATTATGAACCATAATCACTAACTAATTGGCCTAATTCATACTATTCGAGCCCGGATCGAGTTAATTTCTTTGATTTTCATTCATGGATGAATTTACAAATGCAAATTTGATGAAGAAATTTATTTCATGATACCATTTGTTTGGGTGGCAGTGATTACTCGTCGGAGGATATTCTTCGTCTAAATCTTCTCATCATCTTAAGTTGTTAGTGATAGATGCAAGAAGAACAAGAACCCTACCAACTTAAGATGATGTGAAGATTTAGACGAAGAATCCTCCGACGAGTAATCGTTGACCTTCTTCACATAATCACTGCCACCCAAACAAATGGTATCATGAAATAAATTTCTTCATCAAATTTGCATTTGTAAATTCAGCCATGAATGAAAATCAAAGAAATTAATATTTAATAACAGCAATGTGTCAAAGCTCATGAAGTCATCAGTAATAGGGAAGAGGAGGAGGAGGAGCTCACCGGGGGGAGGAGGAGGAGGAGGAGGAGGAGCTCGCCGCCGGTCGCCGGGGAGGAGGAGGAGGAGCCCATGAGGCGGAGGAGGAGGAGGACCTCACCGCCGGTCGCCGGGGAGGGGGGGAAGGAGGCCGAGGAGGGGGGGAGATTTAGAGAGAGAGAGAGAGAGGGCTGGTCGGGGAGAGTTAGATCGAAACAGAACAGAAGGGGATCGCTGAAAGTAATTAAAGTCAGGGTTTTTACCGACGGAATATTTTACGTCCGTCAGTAAACATTATATTTTTACCGACGGTAAACTAATATCCGTCGGTACAAATCATCGACGAAACTCAGGGTTCCATTTTTTCCAGAGGCTCGGTTTTTACCCTGAGTTTTGTCATCAACTTTTACCGACAGATATTTAATTCCCGTCGGTATCGGGCCGACGGCCATATAATTTCCGTCGGTAAAATTTGTTATACCGACGGAAATATAACGTCCGTCGGTAATAATCGATGACAAAACTCAAGGTTCCATTTTTTCCAGAGGCTCGGTTTTTACCCTGAGTTTCGTCGGGACAATTTTACTGACGGATATTTAATTTCTGTCGGTATTGTGCCGACGGACATATAATTGCCGTCGGTAAAATTAGTTATACCGACGGAAATATAACGTCCGTCGGTACAATATCACGACAAAACACAGGGTGCCTTTTTTTTCCAGAGACTCGGTTTTTACCCTGAGTTTCGTCGTGGCATTGTACCGACGGACTTTATTTAGGCGTCGGTATAAAATATTTTACCGACGGAGATATACATGCCGTCGGTATAAAGCATTTTACCGACGGATAATATGTGACCGTCGGTAATAAATGTGCAAAAAAAATTAAAAAAATTGAAGTTATAATACCGACGGACATTATAGTCACCGTCGGTAAAAAGTATATTATTACCGACGGTGATAATAATGTCCGTCGGTAAACAACCTATTTCTTGTAGTGTCTTGAGCTCTCGGTACGCATCCTAGGTCTGTGAGAAACTTCTTGAGCCACACCACCTCCTTAGCTGCTTCGCACGCCGCAACGTACTCAGCCTCTATCGTCGAATTCGTGATGCATCCCTACTTCACGCTGCTCCAACTGACAGCTCCTCCTCCTAATAAAAATACAAACCCTGACGTCGATCTCCTGGATTCTGGATCTTACGCAAAGTCAGAATCCGTATATCCAATCGGTATCAGTTCCTGTGAAGAGTAAACTAACTCATAATCTCTCGTCCTACGGAGATACTTGAGTATACTTTTTACAGCAGTCCAGTGCCCTGGACCAGGATTTGACTGATACCTGCCCATCATGCCTACTACATAGCATATATCTGGTCTCATGCACTGCATAGCATATATCAGACTCCCTACAGCCGAAGCATAAGATATCTTCTGCATCTCTGCCCTCTCCTCAGGAGTCTTAGGACTCTGATCCTTGGACAATTTCATTCCATGTCTGAATGGAACCAGTCCCTTCTTGGAGTTGTGCATACTGAATCTGACCAAGATAGTATCTATGTAGGCTGACTGTGACAGCGAGAGAGTCTTGTTCTGGCGATCTCGAGTTACCTTGATCCCCAGAACATAACTCGCTTAACTTAGGTCCTTCATGTCAAATTGAGAGGATAACCACACCTTCACTGTAGACAACGTTCCAATATCGTTTCCAATGAGCAGGATATCGTCTAGTAAATCACTAGAAAAACTACTGCAGTCATATCGCTCCTTTTATAAATACATGGTTCATCCACGTCCTACTCAAATCCATAAGACTGGATAGCCTGATCAAAATGCATGTTTCAACTTCTGGATGCTTGCTTCAGTCCATAAATGGACCTTTGCAACTTGCACACCAAACTTTCCTGACCTTTTACGACAAAGCCTGGAGGCTGAGACATATAGATGTCTTCTTCCAAATCCCCATTGAGGAATGCAGTCTTGACGTCTATTTGCCAGATCTCCCAATCATAATGGGCTGCAATGGACAAGAGAATCCGGATAGACTTAAGAATAGCCACTGGCGAAAAGGTTTTGTCACAGTCGATCCCTTCTCTCTGGGTATAACCCTTAGCGACTAGTCTAGCTTTGTAAGTCTCAACGGTACCATCCGGACCTCTTTTTCTTTTGTACACCCACTTACACCCAACATGTTTAATGTTGTGAGGTGGTGTTACAAGTATCCAGATCGAGTTTTGGGACATCGATGTCAGTTCTGTCTCCATGGCTTCCTGCCATGCTGCATGGTCAGAGGATACTATCGTTTCGTCATAGTTCAGAGGATCATCCTTCTGAAACTCTGGATCTATCATAAAGGCTTCTCTAATGTATCTATCAGGAGCACTTGTGGTCCTCCCACTATGATGAGCCTGCGGTGGTTCCATAGGAGTCGATTCTACAGTATCGTTTATCTTAGTGGTATCGACTTTCACTATATTTTCTGTCTGCGTACTCCCATCAATATCAAGCAATTCTTCAAGAACTACTTTACTAGTGGGCTTATAGTCTATTAAATAATCCTGCTCCAGGAATACAGCGTTCGTCGAGACGATAACCTTTCTATCCTCAGATCATAAAATAAACTACCCTTTGTCCCTTTTGGATACCCAACAAACAGACATACCTTAGTCTTTGACTCCATCTTATCTCGCTTGTCCTTTCGCACATGTGCTGGACAACCCCAAATCCTAAAGTGCTGTAGCCTTGGCTTTCGCTTCAACAACAGCTTCTAAGGAGTTAGAGGTACTGACTTTGATGGAACAAAGTTCAAAGTATATACTGCCGTCTCTAGGGCATATCCCCAAAAACTAGGTGGCAATATTGCATAACTCATCATAGTCCGAACCATGTCTAACAAAGTTTGATTTCTCATCTCAGATACACCGTTTTGTTGTAGTGTCCCTGGTGCAGTCAACTGGGATACGATCTCATGCTCACGTAGGTACCCAATAAATTCATCCGATAGGTATTCGCCCCCTTGATCCGATCGAAGAGACTTGATACTTTTACTCGTCTGCTTTTTTGCTTCAGCTCTGAACTCCTTGAACTTATCAAACGATTCAAACTTCCGCCGCATTAGGTATATGTATCCAAACCTCGAGTGATCATCCGTGAAGGTGATGAAATACTCGAAGCCTCCTATGGCACGGATACTTATGGGCCCACATACAAACATCAGTGTGTACCAACTATAATACCTCCTTAGATCTGCGACCTTTGGCTCGAAAAGATCTTTTAGTCATCTTGCCTTCCAGGCAAAACTCACACATTGGTAGACTTTCTAAAATATCTGGACTTAAAAGTCCTACCTTAACCAACCTGTGAATCCTGTCTGAGGCTATGTGTCCAAGCCTTAGATGCCAAAGGAGTATTGGATTATCTGAGAGATTTTTTCTTTTAGATGAATTAACCACACATGCTTCAGTTATGTTATCCTACTTATGATTGGAGTTAATTACATAGAGACAATTCTGTATCTTTTCCTTACAAACAAAGGAACCATTCAATTTAATTGACACACCAGAAGCATCAAATAAAACTGAAAAACCTTCATTATTCAATAAGGAAACAAAAATTAAATTTTGTCTCAAGGACGGTACATAAAGTATGTCTCTAAGTAATAAACTTCTTCCATCAAGAAACTGTAAGATGACATCTCCAACTGCTTCAGCTTCTGCCACGGCCTCAGTTCCCATGCTTAGGATTATCTCTCCATCATCCAGTTTTCTTGTCTCCTTGAACCCCTGCAAATTATTGCAAGCATGGTTACTGGAACCAGAATCCACAATCCATAAAACTGGAGAACAACTGGATGCTACAAGGGATTCCACTATGTGGATTTGAGATATACCTGTCTCAGCCTTCTTAGGAGCCACGCTGCAGTCGCCCTTCCAGTGTTCCTTCTTACTGCATCGGAAATATTTTCCTTTGGGTTTCGCCGGACCATTCTGCTTAGGAACCTGCAACTGCACTTGGCCCATCTTCACGGGCTTCTTAGACTTTTTTTTTCTGAAACTTGCCTTTGGCTTTCAGAGAAGAATTCTACTCTACGTTCAGGGTTTGGGCTCCTGTCTTTACCCCGTCCTCTGCCGCTTGGAGCACCGCTAGGAGCTCTGCGTTAGACAGCTCCAACCGGTTAAGGTTAAAGTTGGTAACGAAGCCCTCAAACGCATCTAACAGAGACACGAGGAAAATATCGGTCTGGATCTCTGCATCCAAAATGACATCAAAGGAACCAAGCTCATTCACATAGCCAAACCATTTCAGTATATGATCCTAAACTAAAGTCCCCTCTGCCATCTTCGTGGATACCAATTTCTTGATGGTCAGGTAACGAGTTACCTGACTACGACCCTCGAACATTTCCTTTAGATAGAGCATCATGTCTGAAGAGAAGGCCATATCTTTGACTTGCTTCTGAAGGACGGTCTGCAAGGATGCCACTATGTAGCACTTGCACATCTTGTCAGCATCTAGCCAGTCTTTCCATTCCTTCATCTGAACCTCAGTAGCACTTGGTCCGGGCATAGCCGGTTGAGGGGTACTTAGGACAATAGTGTGTTTGCCAACCCTTAGGACGAGCATCAGGTTACACTTTCAGTTCTCGTAGTTTGGTCCCGTAAGTTTGTTATCATTAAGGATGGAGGCAAGCGAGTCGAGCTTGGTCATGATTTCTGTAAACAATGGTTTAAAGCAAAAATTAGGGTCTACTATAATCTATTTCATGAAATTTAGAAATAGATAATATTTACTCCAGCCGCTATGTCTTCACTACCTCAAGTGGAGACATCCAGGAATCTAAATTCCCTGGGCTCGAGCACTGAGACTATCGGCCTTGAATTGGAGACAACATCTCGGTGAGAGCATGCAACTGCTTCTGCCAACGGGGTTTTTACGACCCAGTCTTCATCAGAATTACCCATGGTAAACTGAAAGACCTCCCAGCCTCCTTTTGGCCAGCTTTATGTGTCCCGCATGCATAGCAACGATGGCTTCACACAAGCTTTCGGATGCTTCTCACAAATCTAGGTGGTGTCGGTAGGGGGGTTCATAGGATCCCGCGGTGTAGGAAAAAAACGTCACCCACTGCCACTGACATCCTCCATGTCCCGAAGGAAACCACTAGGCGAACCAGTATGGAAGGAAACACAGCTCTCACCCAGTTGGAATATCGAACTGTGTACCTCCCACCCAGACCCTTAGCCGGTTGATTGTGGAGACCAAAGGCTCACCTTTGGAGGGAACCTCTTACACATCCCTTCTTTATGAGGTTTTTTTTAAGAGGTAAAAAACTAATAAATTAAATAGGTCAAAAAGTACAGCACACGGCTTACTCTGAATGAGCAAGCAGAGACACAAGAATTCAGCTCCCTTTAGTAGACAGACCAACAAGATTGCTACCAAAGGGTTCTGGATTCTAAAGCAAAAGTCTAAAAACACCCAAAAACAACACCACAAGCCCACAAACAAGTAGAGGAGGAAAGAGATATCTCCCCTGAAATCGTAAAATATCTATACGGGCTTGGTCTCTCCAAAGCGCGTAGGTCTTCTTCAATCGATCTTCTCCCCTTCAACTTCCGAAGGATCTCCCTGTAACGATGAGGATCTAGAAGGGCTTGGGCCCTCCAAATCACCAAGGTCTTCTTGACTCGATGTATCAACCATAGAAGAATCTCCCTAAACAAGTAGGCATGGCTCCAGATCTCCCACAGAAGGTAGGTATGACTCCAATCAAGCATTCCAAGCATCATCAGCCACTATGAAGCAACGACAGAAGGTGACCCGCAAAGCTCTAGTCCCAATCTGCACACAACATCTCATACTCGATAGATATCATAGGGACAAAGCTCCCCAATCAGTAAAAAACCAAAGTAAGGTTTCCCCATGGTAAAGTTTCCCCAAGGTAAATTTCCCTAATGGTAAGTTTCCCCAATGTAAATTTCCCCAAGGTAAATTTCACCAAGCTAAGCAGCAACTGAAGCACCTAACCAAATAACTGCAACACCCAAAAAAACCAAAGCACTCAAACACCCAAATCTAGCATCCCAAACTCCACTTGCCGCTCCTCTCAACTTCAGCAGAACGAGGTTCAAGAAGGCCGTGGATCCTCCTCACTACGCCAAGGTCTTAACTCCACCAAGCCCAAGGCTCGACTACTCAGCACAGACCCACCAACAGCAGCATTAATGGGGCTGCAACGTAGCCCATTAATGCTCTCCAGACTGCCGTCAGTAATTACTGAAGCCCTCACCATGCCGCAACAACTAAACGAGTCACAATTACATCAGCATCTGAGCCAACCAAAGACCTTCACAGTTGAAGATACTCCCATGATCCTGAGTACCAACAACATCTCACCAAAATCTGCAGCAACACCCAATCACAGCAATACCAAGAAGCAAAATCTGCAGCAGTACCGAGTTACCAAACTCAAAAAATCAGCGCAGCAACAAGGAAAAACTAGGATACCGGATCCTCTACTCCTCTATTCCCAAGACTCCAACATCAATTATGCATCAGATACCAAACTACTGCACTCCAGGCGCTGAAACCTCCTCTCCAAGTCTAGAACTTCTGCACCTCCCAATCACAGCAGTAATTACTAAAAACCCATACAGCAGGCCCAACAAGCATAAATTACTGAAAACCCTGTCAGCCAACAAACTCGACAGAAGGTGAGCCAAGAAAGACAGCAACTGCGCCACCAACCCAGAAAACTGCAGCACCCTAAAGCCAAAGCACACAAACACCCTAACAAGGTATCCCGATCCTCTCTACTGCATCACAAGTACTACTGCAACCCAGGAATGATACCTCCCAGCTACAACAGTTAGAGGTATAAGAAATCGTTGGGCCCGATCAATGGAGGCCAACAACAGAAAAGTCCTCTAAGACAACAGACCCACCAGCTCTAATTTGCAGACCAATAAAAACTACCTCACCCACCCAAAAACCAACCCAACGGACCAGGGGCACCTCTGAACCCTCGGTTTGCAAACAGACCTCTACAGCATCCAATCGCAAACCCCTCAGCAGCAGTATAGTTCAACCTCTCAAAGCTGCCCCAATACAGAACCCCAATCTGCATAATACCTCCTTGAAGCCATAAGGAATCTAACACTGCAGCACCCACATCAAGCTGATCCTGCAGCATCAAATCTCAAATCCATTGCAGCAACAAAACCACCACAGACCCCCAAACTACACCAGGACCTAGAACTATCACTAGCTCCCTGATGCCAAATCTGTAAATCTACAATTCCTGAAGACAACTATTGCAGTCTGAAACTACCACCTAGATCGAGAGGTTCCGTGTCCTCTCCCGAATATCTAAATTCAGAATGAATGACAGGGGACCAAGCTCGGACAGTGGAATCCGAATAAGTCAACACCTCAACATTCGAGCAATTAAGCAAAGCCTCCACAAATCGAGCCGCAACTTTAGAAATAACAACAGATTCTAAACAGTACACCCCATCATACATCCGACTATTCCTTTCCCCCCAAAGCACAAAAACAACTGTGGTGAGAAGAAGCTGCCCTACCAGGCGACTAGGCCCCTTAGGAATGGACTTCAGGAATTTACAAACCTTCTTAATAGACAACCCAACATCCAGACTGCTCCAACCCATTAAACTACAGCAGTAAGCCCACACAGCAGTAACCCACGGGCACTTGAAAAATAGGTGCTTGATATGCTCTTCATCCTTTTCACAAAGAACGCATCTATTGACAAAGGAGATCCCTTGACGTTGAATCCAAAGAATCATAGCTAACCTGTTTCGAACAGCTCTCCAGACACAAAAATGTGATTCGGCGGTGAAAGAGGATTCCAGATCACCTTGGCCCAGCTCTTAATAGTCCCTGACTGTCTGATAGCCTCCCAAGCTGCTTAAAGAGAAAAAATACTAGATTTCTAGCTACCCCACAGCAAAGAATCAGTCAACGCTTCCTGCTCAATACTAGATATGAGGTTTTATGCATATCTAGAAAGGTCACGACCTCCTAGACTTAGACCCTGGTCTACCACGCTCCCACTACGATTATAAACCTTCCCGCAAAGCATTAGTATCCTCGGAAAATATCATAGTCCCTACCTTGAATACTCAGCTTTCGCCTTTCTTGCAAGGATCACATTACATAGATTCCAAGGATCCCGATACTTCACTAGTTTGCCCATAATCGTAAGATCTGGAGCCTAGCCTAAGGTCAACATGGAAAGGACTCCCACTAGAATGATGCCTCGTTCACAATTTGATGCCTGATGTTATTGTAGACCTCATCTCATTATAGGTTTCGATGCTGGCCAAATAGGGACATCCGATAACCTCCGTTGGACCTCAACCTAATGGTGGTATAACCAAATCGTGATGAGTTCATACTACCATAAAACGTCATCTAGAAACGGGTATCACGCAGTGAAATCCTAACCTAACTTGGTCTCTAGGACCACGTTGGGAAAGGGCATCCCACTAGGGTTATCATACTTCTTATGGAGACAGTAGTTATCTCTAAACAAATCTAACACTGCGTCTATCTCGGTGCACAGTACTTGGCTACCTGAACTACTACGAGGGTGGTTACCACCTTTCCTTTTAGCTAGCCACCGGATTCGCACGTATTAAAACCATATAGAGACACCGATGAATCCATAAGCTTAGTACTAACCCTAAGCCTGATCTAGAGACAAACTTACAAGCAAGATAGATAATCACATTATCATCGGGGTTCTCTAAACACTAAGAAAAGAGAATCAACAGAAATAGCATCCAAACTGAATCAAGTCTAGGGTCCGACCCCTGAACCTGAATAGCACGGCCAAGATATCCTGCTCTTCCATTCTGCATGATCTCTGACGACGATCCCCATCATCGCCAACGTGCACGCTTTCGTCGGGTCTTTGCACGCCATGGTATCGCTTGCCCGAACTATGGATATAGCATTATCTCCTTTTTCCTGTGACCGAAAACCTAACACGCTCCGAGCAAGTGCTCGTTCGTGTACAATTTCACTAGAAAGAAAAGGAAACAATCCTAGAAACATGGCCAGGAAACTGAGGGTGGTCACCTCCACCCTCGCCCATCTAGAGCCTTAAAAACCACAGGTATAATAATAATCAATGCAAAATTAAATCCGGGGTCTGACCCCCAGAGGCATGCAATCACAGATTACTATCCTGCGCGACACCTGCAATATACATGATCTGCGCCAAACCCTGATGAAAACATATGCCATCATATATTCACATGATGTTTTCACGAATTCATGCATGAAACATACACCAAAGCGTGCTCTGATACTAATTGTTAGCATTGGATCCGCTTATCAGAGTCGCAGCGGAAGCAAAAGATAGATCCGAAGATCATACGGTGTATGTTTCATTACAATTAATTCTATAAAACAATCTACATGCAAATCTATGATCTTAGCATATGTGCGGATACCCTAGAGGCATACTACAATCTACAGAAGACATGCATGCACCTAGTTAGGTGTTTAGAATCATCATACCTTTTGGATCTATGATCCGGAGAGAACGGAACGAAGAAGAACCACACTTGAATCGTAAAGAAAGCTGTCGGATAGCACCTTGTCCTTTGCGAATTGAGGAATCCTCGAAGTCCTACCTCTGAGTGCAAGGACTATGAGCTGACGAAGGAATTCGTTGTGAAGACGATGACGAGCCCTGAGATCTCCTCCTCCTCCTTCTCTCTTCTTTCTTCTCCTTCCTTCCTCCTTCTTCTTCCTTCTTCTTCCTCTTTCTTCCTTGGCCAAAACCTTAGAGAGGGAGAGAGGGAGAGAGGTTCAGATTTTTGGAGAGGGGGAGCACTAAAGGCCGACCCCTCCCACTCCATTCTATATATAGGGCCGGTCTCCAAGTGCCATGCGCAAGCTAGGGGCGGCCCTAATAAGATTAGGATGAGGGGAAGTCGGTTTTAGGGTTTCCAAGTGTCTATCGTGAAGCCTGGACGAAAACGCCCTTCACAAAAAGTGAAAAACTGAAAGAGAGATTAGTGAGGCGCGCTACTCGGAATCAAGTTCCGTCAGCGCCTATGAGCTCTTGGAATTATTTCGCTTATTCTAAGATCCATATTCTATATGTTCTAAGCCATATTTTAGTATTTACCCCTATGGCCCCTAACACATGTGAATTAGGTTCTTAGGCTCCGGGCTTGCGCTCCATCGTGCTACTTCGCATCCAACGTATCCAACCAAGTCGGGGAATAATTCCTATACACAACGACAGGGTGGAACCTTTAGGGTTTGGGATCTCTTGCTCCAACCGGATTCCTGATTAACTGTTCCGGTGACACACCGAAAGGTCCATTAATCAACCCTAATCTGATTAACCCGCATAGCCACCCAGAGTGCGAACGAGTTGAACTCTAGTGATCCTAAACTTATGTTACTCCCTCATGACCTTGTTCTCTACTATACTCTAATAATCATTAGTCCCTTCTATCACTGGTGCCATGATACGACTCGGGCGGTGGGGAGCACCGTCAGATCCCGATCGATCATCTGACTAGGAATTGATGACTTGTCATCTATAACACCACACACCTTCCGGTACTATGCCTAGCATCTGGAACATCATCAGTCATACTGACAACCACCAGGCCTGGGTTAACTTTGTGGACAGATTGACTCATCAAAATGCACCCATCCAACACTGGACATCGGATAACCATTAGGGATTATATGTCACTCAAGCGCCAGCCAGGTAACCCAACGTACCGTGGTATTTGACTATGGAAGATCTGCACACGTTGGTATATCAAAGCACCACACAACTGGTTGGCCCAGTGTACATGGTCCCTCATGGTTAAGGACGGATTATATATAGTAGTAAGACGGTTTATGCACCAGTGTCTGAATCACTAAACTGTGCACTATCTTGGTTCCTGTTCAACACGATCATCGTGCTTGGTCAGGTGAATGAGAATCCCGCGTTTCCATGGTGGAGAGTTCACCACATCCTCTACCTGCCAACAGCTTATTCTCGGTGAAGCGACCCGCATCACCTAAGTTGTGAACTAGTTCTAGGTCTATACATAACTGGTCCACTGGGTCTCCCAAGCATGGATCCACCATGTGCCTCAGTGGCCTACTATGTTCCCTAGGGTCCTTTCTTATATGTGTATTAACATATACCAAAGTAGTATTCTAATTAAAGCAATAACCAAAGTCATCTTTATTAATGTTAATACAGAAAATCCACGCTCAGGACACACGAGCTACAACATGGACGCCACCTACCGGTCGGTCGTGCGTCATCTCGCAGCTACTCGATCGGTGAGGGAGGCCTGGGGCTGGTCGCTCACGTATCTCCTCGAGTCACCCGGTCGGTCGGTTTTTCTATTGGTTAAAGCCACCCCAAAATAAGAGCCACTTGTCCGACCAATTAGTATGATCGCTTGGAGCCACTTGATTGTATTGTCCCACTGGTTAATGTCGAACTGTCATACAACCCATCGTTTAATGCCACCCTCAAACAAGGACCCTCCGATTTAGCCGACCGGTTAACCGATCGATGGTTACTATTTGATGCTCCACCTATTCCCTATTAAAGAAGTGATGGTCCCCACTTCTTTTATTCTCTGCAATGATGATGGGAGATATCCTTACCCCTCTTTTTCCATGGCTGATGCATAACTAGTTTTTCTGTGAAGACAAATCTTGATCGTTGACGTCAATTCAAGCACTTGATCGACCGGTTGACACTCTATGAGAGCACTCGAGTGAACTGATCAGTGTTGTGTTCAGTTATAACTGCTTAATTTTGGTAGACCGGTTATTCTTTCATTTGAGTCCATTTGATTTGGTCAACTGATTATGAATCGTAAGCTTATACTCTTTAGCCTCTATGTGTATACTTCTGATTGGCCACTCTTTTGAAAATATTATAGTACACACAATACCCCCTCCCGGTCGGTCGGTAGCTTCTTCAATATGCGTTCTGACTGGACAGGACCAGATCGTGTCTTTTATTACGGAAGGACTCAAGTAATCCATCTTCAAAATTTCATTCTATAGTTTACCAATTGTCTGAGTTGATTGGTCAACCTTTGCCACTTCCTTGCAATTGCCTAATTTGTCCATTCAAAGCACTTGGCCATTTTTCTCTTGCTCGAGCAACACTTTAACCGACCAGCCATTCTCACCATTGAGTCTTGCGAGTCGATCACTTATTAGTGCATTTTTACCTTTTGAGCGTTTTCAGCGGGCGATCGAACTCCTTGCTGAGTCTTTCAATTGGTTGATCGTCAGTACGTGTTTCACCTTCAAGGTACTTTTCTTCTGTCGGTCATACTCCTTGTTGAGTCTGTCGACTGGTCAGTCTTTCCTGCTATGTCTTTACTCTAACCAGGAGGTAGAACTCATTTTGCAGCATTATATACCCAGTCGGCTTTGAAAACTCACCCCCAGCCCCACAAGTGGGCATGTGGCTCTCAGAAGAGACTATAATTTTGTGTTTCACCTTTCATATATTTTCACTGACTAGTCGCACTCCTCACCGAGTCTTTTGACCAGTCAGTCTTTACTGCGGATTAGGCTTGAGTGCTACACCTTTTGCGCATCTTCACTGACCGGTCATACTCCTTGTTGAGTCTTTCGACCGGTCAGTGTTTACTGCGGATCGGTCTTGAGTGTTTCACCTTTTGCGCATCTTCACTAACGGGTCATACTCCTTTTCGAGTCTTTCGACCAGTCAGTCTTTACTGTAGATTGGTCTTGAGCATTTCGCGCATCTTCACTGACTGGTCATACTCCTTGTCGAGTCTTTCGACTAGTCAGTCTTTACCGCGGATTGGTCTTTACTCAATAAGGAGTGTTTCACCCTGGGCATTTTCACTGACCGGTCATACTCTCTTTTGAGTCTTTAGACCGGTTGGCCTTTACCACCCCTTGGTCTTTGCTCCCGCCGAGCGATAAAACCCACTTTAGGGTGTTATATATATCGCCCGGAGTTTTCACATATCGGTCATACTCCCTCTTGAGTCTGTTGACCAGTTGGCGTTTAAGTTTTACCCCACTCTCCGAGAGGAGAAAGTACCAGTCGATCATACTAAACTTTGAGTCTTTAGACCGGTCGGGCCTTCACCCAACCGACTCTTTAACTTCAGTTGGCCGGGTTTTCTTGGGGGAAATTTTTGGCTTGACCCAACTCGTGGGGGGTCAAGTGCTCCTGGAGGAGACTTTTGGCTTGACCTAACTCGTGGGGGGTCAAGTGCTTCCGGAGGAGGCTTTTGGCCTAACCCAACTCGTGGGGGGTCAAGTGCTCCCGGAGGAGGCTTTTGGCTTGAGGATGGACGATTCCGTTTGGGGTCGGTCTTCCCGATCCTTTGCCACGCACCTCCAGCCCACTCATATTGCTAGGGGATCTTGGACGATGAACTTTTGCATAGAGTCTTCATTGATAAAACGAGAACTTAAAACCTTCCATTAAAAGCATCAAGCCATTACATTCTTAACCCCGGGAGGCTACTAGTAGTGATTAGTTAGCGGATGGCGTGCCTTCTTGCACCTCATCGACATGCTCGTGGGTTGTGCGTCAGGGATGGTCAATGAACTGGTCAAGATAGCCTGCTTCAGTGAGGTCTTCAATGTGATTCTGCAACGCTTGACATTGTAAAGTGCTATGTATGTGCTCCATTTGGTTGTCACAATAGTGAGACAGGTCTCATGAGCTCCTCTGTACTAGACGCATCGGCTATGCCCTACGAAAGTACAGCTCTTCCTTGCTGATCTCGAAGACTTTGTCAATTGACATGTTCAGTACCGTGAAGTCCCGATTCCATGAAATGTAAAGTGACTTGCCGTGATCTCCTCGCTTTTGGCGCTTTGCATCATGCTGCATTGACTCGTCTGGCTGTTTTTCCATATTTCTTATAGCTGATGGTCGATTGAAGGAGGGATGCTGGTCACCTGCATCTTTAGTCTTTCGCTTCAGTTCAGCATCTTCGATCTTGATGTATTTCTCCACCCTCTGGAATAGTTCGTCGATCATTTTAAGCGGCCGCTTGATGAGTGAGGCACTAACTGACTGGCTAGATTATACCAAATTTTTGAAGGCCGCTAGCACCATGAGGTCTTGTCCGTCAGCATTTGCCAAGCTTAGGTATTCTGCCCTGAACCTGTAGGAGAACTGCCTCAATGTCTCCTTCTGGGTCATGCTCATCCCGAAAAGTGACTCCAAAGTCTTCAGTTCTTGACGATTGTAACGATATTGATCGATGAACCGTGTGCTCAGCTCTGAGAAAGACGAGATGGATGAGGGTCTGAGCTTGTGGAACCACTCGAGGGGTGTTCCCAATAGGCTGTTGGCGAAGGTCTGGCAGAGGATATGGTCATCTTCATGGGGGATCGACCAGGCCATCTCGAAACGCTAACACGTGCTCTACCGGGTCCTTCGATCCATCAAACCTAAGAAGGTGGGGAGGATTCCACCCACATAGGTATGGCTCCCTAAGGAGTTTTTTAAAAAGTGGCGACCGTGCGGCTCCTCAGATGGCGACCTCCTTTAGTCGGTCAGGAGCTCGGGCTTTTGGTCGGTCCCGCTGGATTTCTTCTTGATCTCCAAGATGCTCTGAAGCAGATAACCTGATGCGGTCATGGATGCTTATTCTCTTAGCAATATGTTTCAGTTGCTGACTAGTCGGTGTCACACGAGAGTGATGACTTTCACTCGGTTGACGACGATGTCCGTCCTCTCTCATCGGATGGCGAGGCTGAACTGAGCCTATTTTTGGGTGGTTCTTGGACACGGGTGGCTATCGGGGGTGTACCCCAAGCCGGGACCAAACATCCAAGTGCATCGATGCCGCCTGAGCTCATTTATTTCTTTTGACAGGCTCCAGGCTACTTTATCCCCTTCCATCGGGATTCGCACTTTGAACCTCCATAGACCGATTTGCTTTGATCTCAACCTGTGGATTCAATTGTGGCTGCACTTGCAATGTTTGGGCAACTTGAACGGGAAGGCCTTGTCCAGTTGGAGCCAGTATGACCGAGCTTACTGGGACTCCCACCGGTATGGCTCGAACGAAGTCGCATAACTCTTCGTAGTTACATTGCATCGTCTGAAGCCGTGCGGTAAGAGCTTGCTGGGTCATCATTATGGTATCCAGAAAAGCCTCAAATAGGCCTCCTCCTGAGGTGGCCGTGACTGCCACCGGAGCTTGACTCGACTCCCCGAACTGCAGTGCAGGATTCACCAGTAGGGCGGTGCAATCCGAGTTCGGGGGCGGTTGAATTTCATGTCCGACATCACTGGCATCCCTGGGTGCAACAATATTGGACTTGAGGTGCGAGTTCGAACAGGTATGATATGGTCCACCGACCATTGTTCTTCAACTGTGTGGTCGTGGATATGACTCTAGAGTTTACTGGTCGGCTGACACCCACGGGTCGGTCGATCGGTATACTTAGGTAGGTTACAGGTCGGGTACCCGAGAGTGCAGCGAGATGGAATGGCTGACCTGTCGAAACCCACGGGTCGACAGTCATGAATTCTAGTAGGAAGTCTTGAAGACTTATCCCACAGACGGCACCAAGATTATGGGGGGATTTTCTAGAACCGGGCGGTTTGATTGGAAGGCACAATCTAACAATCCAAAGAACACAAGTGGATCGAGTTTACATGGAAAAACCCTTCACAATATCGAAGGGAAAAAACCACGGGGTGGGGTGAGAATGCACTAGTAGGCCTCAACAAACTACAAGCACTCACCCTAACCCGATTACATCAAGAGAGAACCGGCCTCCCAAAATACCGACCTCTGTAATCTCTCTCTCTCAAGCTCTGAAAACCCAGGAATGCAATGGGCAACACCTCCTCCAGAATTCAGTACCCACTTTCTGAAGGGGTAGGTCCCCTTTTATAGTGCCTCGAGGTGACAGCTGGGGCGCTCCGCATGGGGCGGCATTGATGACATGCTTTCGTAACTTGCTCAACTGTTTGCATAGGGGCGACGTGTCATCTAGCAGGTGCTCGGTAGTTATGGCCGGGGTGCTACTTCTCCACAGAAAAGCTAATTCCCAGAACTACGATCGGTCGGTCCTCAGTACCCAACCGATCGATCGGTTGCTCGCACCCGATCGATCGATCGGTTGCCCGCACCTGACCGATCGATTGGTTGGCCCAGATCCTGCCTAGTTCTGGCACCAAAACCCTTCTAATGCCCAACCCCCTATTCTGCGGTTGGTTGGCAACGACCGACCGACGGCACCCGACCGATCGATTGGTCAGTCGCCCACGCCGGACCGACCGCCCGGTAGACCCTATTCATATCTGGGTTGGACGCCAGGAAGCTCCTGGCGCCTGACCCCCTATTTGGAGATCAACTAACAATGACTGGCCGATCAATCGGTACGTCATCAGTAACAGACTAATCGTTAAGCTGCCCATGACCGACTGATCGGAGAACGACCGACAGGTCGCTCCTCCTGTCAGTCCTTCTTCCTATTGGTCGACCCCTCCAGCGGGGGGACTCGAGCGTCCTTCTGGTCGGCCCTTGGCAGGGGTTAGCAGACGTAATGGTCGACCCTTAATTAGCAAAGGGTCAGAAGACACGATGGTCGCCCCCGGACAATGGGTCGACATACAAGTACCTGGTCAGCCCTTGGTAGGGGGCCGGTCGGTAGACGCGATGGTCGATCCCGGACAACGGATCGACAGACAAGCCACTGATTAATGGAGGTCTCGACCAGCACCCCCGGTCAGCATAAGTATAGCCACTCAAGTAAACAGTGGATAGGTTAACACACCACAGCTAAATCCATGAGCACCTCTCTAGATCCCAGACTCGCTAACTCTCTCATCGGAATACAATTACCAACTCTTTGGTCGGCCCATGGCAGGGGGTCGTCAGATTCTTTCCAAACTCTCGACATCAATAAAGCAGTTTTGTACCATAGAGTCCCAGCCAGCTAGGTTATCACATTCCTATCTGGGAGGGGGTAATTGTGGGTGCAAAATATGGCTAACGCTTGACAATGGGACCAACATCCCTGACTGGGGCCTACTGAGATGACAGTGAGACCCGTAGCTCGGCCCGGGATCCACGGACACGACAATGGGACCCGCAACCCTATCTGGGGCCCATGCTTACCATCTGGCGTCTAGTAAAAATCACCCTGGATATTTGTCTAAACCCTGGATATTCCTTGGAATATCCCTAGAATATCACCAAAATATTCCAAATATATTCCCCAGGAATATCCTTAGAATATTCTTTAGAATATTTCCAGGATATTACTAAATGTCTACATATATCCAACACTGTAAAGATCCAGGATCGAATTTCATTATTCCCAAATCCACTTTTTGTTTTACAAAGCTCTTCGAGCCTTCTGGTATTCAGACTTTCAAGCCATCTCCACCCTCTTTCTACTTATAAGAAGCATTGCTCAGTCTGTCAAGAGTAGCTCTACTTTCTCAGAGATAGTGGATTCCAAGGTTGCGTCTTACTGCACAGAGATGTAGGCTTCGGCCGAACTTCGTTACCACATCCTGTGTCAACTCTCTCTCTCTCTTTATCCTTCTTTGACTATTTCTACTCTACAGTATTTGTGTGACATCTAGGCATTCTATAGTGCCACACCTCAATGACTCAACCCTTCAATCGACTATTGGAGGAGGGTTACGTACGACGACCAAAATTCTCCTCTATAATAGACAAAAGAGAGAATATGTCTTTATCATGTTAAGCCTGCATGGTAGCGTTTTGCAAAGACCAGGTCTCCGCATATGCTAGCTTCGCCGAATCCGATGACTGAGCTTGCCATTGTATTTGGATGCTCCCTTGACCTCCTTTTCCCAGGCGGGGTGGACCATTGCATTTGATCGCTACTTTTTTGGCGTCCAGGCTATAACCTCCAAAGTTCATTACCATATTTGCTCGCTTTTCCAGCGATGAGGAACGTACCACCATATCTGATACCTTTTTCGGTGGTCGGGCAGTCGATAATACATTTATCAAGTAAAAAAAGGGAAACTTAGTGAGAACCATTTTTTGAGATCGATATTGCTGGTTTTGTGCTCCAATCCAAACAAAGTGTTAGTTTGAGCTTTAATTCCTCCTTAAAAGAAATGTTTTACAGCAAGTCCCCCAACCACAATTAACTATTTAGTTTTTTAATTCTTCAATTGACAAAATTGCCCCATTAGGAGTATCAATTTAGGCAGCACAATATCAATCTGGTTGGAACGATAATTTCATTGACCCTTTTGTTGACGGCAGGTTTATGTGATGTCGATATAATATCATTTATACCGATGACACTTTTATAAGCTGTCGATAAAATTTGATTGATTTTTATTTTTTTTTGGTTTTAGCCGAATGACTTTGCCGACAGTTTATTCCATCGGAAATAATATGTGCCAACGTAAAATTTATTTTAACGAGGGTATTTTTTGTAAAATTTTTATAGTGAAATTACTCCCAACCGAATTATTAATCTGCTACAGTGAATCATTGTAGTTGCTATAGTGAAATAATTGTAGCATATTAACAATTCGGTTTTTAGTATCAATCCCATGAGATAGAGTATCAAGTCGGTTGCTACAATGATTTCATTGTAGCTATAATGAAAATCACGTACCTCCGACCGAATTGTTACTATATATCCTATAGTAAAGTCATTGTAGCTGCTATAGTAAAATTACTTTAGAAATCACTGTACATGCACTATTACCAAAATATTATTTTAACTAATCGAATTGATAATCTAGAGGAGAGAGTTCATGGGTTGTCGATAAGGCCGGACGGGCGGGCGATCCGATTATCCCCTCCGGCCTCTCGCCTCGACCGTTGAGGCCGCCACGCCGCCCGAGACAAGGAACACGTAAGCTTCTAGAAGAGGTCAGCACGTACGTATCCTGCTCCTCCCGAACCTTATCCTCTCCTCGGGAGTCCAATTAAGCCCCCTCCTCCGTCACCTCATAACAAAATCTGGATGGCAAGTAAAAGAGCGCGCAACAGAAACGGACACAGGTTGTGACCTCAAGGAGCTACCTACCTTTCTGATCGCAATCCAACGGTTATAATTCATCAGAGCACATTTGTTCTCACCTTTCTAGTGTACCACCATCTGTTAGAAGAGGCGTTATGGGAGCCGCAGTTTTTTTTCTCGAAGTTTTCACCTGCATGGGGATGACGAACTTTCCTGGAAAGCCGCAGAGGCTGGAGCTGGTGAAGGTGTCCGCCTACCACAGCCTGATACGAAAATGAAAGGGGTTTTTGGACTTAGCCCCCTATTTTATGTCGAAGTTTAAGTTACACCCACTTTTCCAACAAATTGACTTCCCCTTTACACCAGTTCTTTCAGTCCGTAACTTGACCGGCCTGTTTAAAGTGGGGGTGTAACTCAAACGTGGACATAAAAGTGTGGATGTAATTCAATAAACAAAATGGTTCTTGTTGGAGAAGTTCCCTGTTCGACTCTGATATAGACACCGTGAAGCGAACTTTCTCTTAATTAAGACCTTTGTATGTGTCTTGTTTGTGCGTTTGAATCCAAGCCATTGATGTCATGTTCACGAAATTATATATGGATATAATAAATAACAGTTACTGGCTACCTCCTTCCGTTTTGATCTTTGAACCACATTGAGTCATTGCTCTAGTGCCCAGTCCTCTAATCGATTGGCCGGTCTAGTAAAAAAAAAAAATTCTCATAGGATGAGGTAGGTTAAAGCCACAATCGTTCATTTAGGGTTGAGCGTCTGTCTTCTTGCCGGACATATGGGACTAAGTGCGATTCACCGGTTGGACTGGTGTAATGGACAGTACAACGTTGTGATTTAGTTTCGGCCTGAACCTATCTCGGCCGCTATCCGGTGCCGAAAATAATCCACTTTTGACGTATAGCCCTATGGCATGTGATGGATTGGGGGTTAAAGTTAAATTTTTAGAAAGGTGGGGGTGTAAATCAAATTCCAACATAAAAGTGGGGTGCAAGCTCGTCAAAGAAACCGAAAATGGAGTGTAACGGCATACAAAAAGACACGTTGGAGATATGTATAAATATTAAATTTACCATCACGAGAAAGATAGAGAATTGTGACGTACTTTCCAACCATTTTGTTCGTTTGTTGCAAGGGATATGGATCCCTTTCTCACCTTATAAATTGGGGGAGTGGAGTAGAGGAATGCTTGCATGCACCTGTTGTAGCTCCTCTCTCTCTCTCTCTCTCTTTCTCACTCACTCTCTCTCTCTCATCAAGCACCCACACCTCCGAGGGTTCTCCCATGGCTTCATCTTTCTCAGTCCCTTCAATGGTAAGCTCTATCATTCTTCTCACTTCCATCTTTTCTTTTTCAGAGGTCACTCACTTCTTCACTTGCTATAATTATGGAGAGATGGATTCGCCCATTTATAGAAACTTACTCCACCTATGAAGGTTAACCCAAGAAGATTACTGTTAAACCCTAGCTAATTAACCAGCAATGAAGATCTGAAGAAAATTTGTGATGGGATGGAGACGATGTTATGGGCGAGGAAGTAACAATGCATGTGATAATCTATATTAGCCATCTTAATTAGCATGTCTTTTATTTAGATCATTGTTATTTTTTTTCATATTTATGGGGCAAAGATCCTTGAATGATCGAAATTTCTTTGAGACACGAATCTAGTGTCCCCTCAAAGCTGGTTATGAGGGGGGAGGGGACAAGATCTTTCCCCCCTAGTTGATGTGTACTAATATCTATCAAAACCAAGCTCGCATGCTAACGTTACGTAGGCATTTCAATGAGGAGAAGAGGGGTACAACAGGGTTACTCGAAAGAGACGGAGTAGGCCCTAGCTTCGTTACCATGTTTTGAATCTTGAGCTTCCTCAAAACCAATTATGAGGGGAAGGCGTGCGACAACGGACATATATATAAAGAAACGAAAGTACTCCCACACCGCACTGTGGATGGAACCCAAATCTTCTGCCCCCTCGTCTGCTTCGAAAGCATAGCCGTCATTTGCTAATCACTGCCATCTCTTTGCTTGGTGGTTGGGGCTGAGTGCGATGCACCGATCGAGTCTGGGTGCAATGGACAACTATAATTTTGGGGGGGCAAAAAAATGGAACAGAAGATTTGGATTCCTGCAGATGTGGGCCGGGACTAATTGCTGAACACTTAATTTGTATTTTTATCGAACTTCGAGAAGGATGATTAGTAAATAACATAGCAATCCCCACAAGAAGTAGTTCACCCAAAAATTAAACAAAAAAGGGGCGGTTGATCCTATTGAACCGTTTGAAAATAAGAATGAGGATTAAGGCTGACCCATTTGGCCTGAACCGGACCGAAACCATGCATTGCCATGCCATGCATGATGCATCCCCAACTTGTAACGAGTTGTCTCTTCTGAAATAATGAAGTGACACGTCTTGACTGTTATGCTGACATGCGAGCTTTCTTGGGTTGCAGCAGATCATGGAGGAGGAAGGGCGGTTCGAGGCTGAGGTGGCGGAGGTGCAGGCATGGTGGAGCACTGAGCGGTTCAAGCTCACCCGCCGTCCCTACACCGCCCGCGACGTCGTCTCCCTCCGCGGCACCCTCCGCCAGTCCTACGCCTCCAACGAGCTCGCTAAGAAGCTGTGGCGCACCCTCAAGTCCCACCAGGCGAACGGCACCGCCTCCCGCACCTTCGGCGCCCTCGACCCCGTCCAGGTTACCATGATGGCCAAGCACCTCGACACCATCTACGTCTCCGGATGGCAGTGCTCCTCCACCCACACCACCACCAATGAGCCCGGCCCCGACCTCGCTGACTACCCTTACGACACTGTCCCCAACAAAGTGGAGCACCTCTTCTTCGCCCAGCTCTACCACGATCGCAAGCAGCGGGAGGCCCGGATGAGCATGACCCGCGACGACCGCGCTCGCACCCCCTTCGTCGACTACCTCAAGCCCATCATCGCCGACGGTGACACTGGCTTTGGCAGCGCCACCGCCACCGTCAAGCTCTGCAAGCTCTTCGTCGAGCGCGGCGCCGCCGGGGTCCACATCGAGGACCAGTCCTCCATCACCAAGAAGTGCGGCCACATGGCCGGGAAGGTCCTCGTCTCTGTTAGCGAGCACATCAACCGCCTCGTCGCCGCTCGGCTCCAGTTCGACGTCATGGGTGTCGAGACCGTCTTGGTGGCCCGGACCGACGCCGTCGCTGCAACTCTAATCCAGAGCAACGTCGACCCCCGGGACCACCAGTTCATCCTCGGCGCCACCAACCCAACCCTCAGAGGCCGGGGCCTGGCCACCGTCCTGGCCGAAGCTATGGCCGCCGGCAAGACCGGCGCCGAGCTGCAGAGGATCGAGGACGGGTGGATCTCCATGGCCCAGCTGAAGACCTTCGCCAGCTTCGTCAACGATGCGATCAACCGCCTCAACGTCGGCGAGGACGAGCGGCGGCGGAGGCTTGGCGAGTGGGCCGGTTACCACTCGAGTAATTACGAGACGTTCCTCTCCAACGAGCAGGCCCGGGAGGTGGCCGTGAGGCTGGGGCTGAAGGAGGAGGCGCTGTTCTGGGACTGGGACCTGCCGAGGACGAGGGAAGGGTTCTACCGGTTCGAGGGGTCGGTGGCGGCAGCTGTGGTGCGGGGCCGGGCGTTTGCGCACCACGCGGACATGATATGGATGGAGACGTCGAGCCCGGACCTGGCGGAGTGCACGCGGTTCGCGGAGGGGGTGCGGGCGGCGCAGCCGGGGGCGATGCTGGCGTACAACCTGTCGCCGTCGTTCAACTGGGACGCGTCGGGGATGAGCGACGAGGCGATGCGGGAGTTCATCCCGCAGATCGCGAGGCTGGGGTACTGCTGGCAGTTCATCACGCTGGCGGGGTTCCACGCGGACGCGCTGGCGTCGGACACGTTCGCGAGGGACTACGCGCGGCGGGGGATGCTGGCCTACGTGGAGAGGATCCAGCGGGAGGAGAGGAGCAACGGGGTGGAGACGCTGGCGCACCAGAAGTGGTCCGGGGCTAACTACTACGACCGGGTGCTCAAGACTGTACAGGGTGGGATCTCTTCCACCGCAGCCATGGGCAAAGGCAACCTCCTCTACCTTTGCGTCCCTTTTCCACAAAACCCCTTTCACTTCCTTATATTTCAACTTTCATTTACTCTGCCTTTATTTTCACCACAAAATTAACACTTTCATCATGGCTAGCTAGCTTCTCGTCCGCCCCTCAAGCCACAGCCGTTCATTTTACCTGATGGTTGGGGTGAATGCATGTGATTCATTTACCGGGTAAAAACTGTGGTTTGCGGTTGCATTCAATCGAGGTCGAGGTGGTTTTTTTGTATGAATGATTTTGTCTTATAATTGTGAGATGATTAGTTGGTGGAACCAAAATTATAGCTAATCGATCGTCTCTTATTGGAATACTATATTCGGATCTTAATTTTTTTTTTTTAATTGTGTTTGCAGGAGTTACCGAGGATCAATTCAAGGAAACATGGACAAGGGATGGGGCCTCGGGCGTGAATGGAGGCGGTAGCATTGTGGTTGCCAAGCCTAGAATGTAAGGGGATCGAATATGTTCGTCCATGGCGTTGAGGGCATTAATTCTCCATGGATTACAAATGATTCATCAATTTGTATCGGTGCATTGATCTCATCGGAAGATTTGAATAATGTGGTGTAATAATTCTACTAGAATTGGGCTTTATTCTTTTCGATATGAAGCCTTTGATTAATTGTTGGTTAGGACCTACGAGACTTATATATGCTACTAAATTGAAGAAATGTATTTGTACCCGTACGTTCTTTTATATATGATTATATGTTTGAATATTGATCGAGTTTGAAGTTATCACACCGCTACGGTTTGTTCTTTAGTAACCGATCATTAATTGCATGTAGTATATCCAATAATGCATCCTTACACATTTGGATATGAATTCTTCTTCTTTGGGATTTTTTACTTTAATATTGTACATTATAGTACTATTGGCTATAACAAGCATAATGCCATCATTAATTGATGCTGAAAAATGAAGAAAATAGATGGAAACACAAAGTAGAAACTCTTTTGTAAATCAGATCGCCACCTTATGGAATCCACCAACGGGGTGAGAGTATGGAGGTAAGAAGATCCTCATCTTTTCTAAAGCCAAACGATGAGATGTTTGTGCCATATCTTACTTTTTTTTTCTCAAGTATACAAATATACATAACCAAATATATCATTATGCAAATGCCCTTGATTGGCTTAGATTGGATGGTCCAAATTCATTTTCCTATGGTTAATGTAGCGCAAGAGTAACAAGGGTTGGTTATGTATTATTGTATAGATTCATGACACAAAATAAAAATCTTTGAAGTTTTGAAAACTACGTACCTTCCAATATCCATAAAGATATTCTACTAGGTGTGCATGGGAGTAATAAACAAATGACAAAACTTAGCCATTAATAACAACAATGTTGGGAATCCGGGTCCCCCAATGCCTTGGTGATCGTTTCCGATCACACCGGTATCTTATGTCTGAATCGTTTGCAGTAATGATAGTTAAATACCGGTATCGTTCTTCAGAGATTGTGAATTGGTAACTATAGTCTAGTTCTATGAATTGAAGAAATTAACGAGGAGTTGATTGATGATTGTAACTAAATTAAGATTACTATTAAGTGATTGGATTAAATGAAAGAGATTAGAAAGAGAAAGAGAGAGGATCTAGGGTGGAGAATCCACCACTAGCCAAAATTAGTCTAATTATGCTAATTAGGGTTGCTACTTCTTTTTAGGGCACGGACCGTCTTCCTATGTATGGCGCATCTCTTGTGAGATTGTAATTAAGGATCATGAAAGCATGGCACAAGACAAAGATAAGTTCGGTTTATTCAGATGATATAGATTTCTTAATAGAAGCATGCATAAAACGAACGAGATGAACTATAATTTTTGACGAATAAAATCTTTGTCCTGCCATTCCCCAAGTAGAAGTACAAAACCCTAATAAAACATAAAAAGAACTAACAAAGCTAGGGCTTCATCGAATCTCTAGAAAGAGACTAGCTGCTTATGGTGGAAGCGACGGCAAGGATTAATGGAGAGTGGATCCATGGCGGCTCTTCTTCTTCTTCTTCTTCTTCCCTTGATTCACCTCTGGAGATGACGAACTTTGAACCCGCAATTCGGATCCTTCTATTATTGAAGAGACATGGATAAATAGAGCTCCCGGCGTGTGTGAGTTGTGGTTCTCCCGCGACGAATTTGGATTATTCGATCTAGGTTGTCGCAGGCTCAGATAGGTGCTTTCGATCGATCAGGCTTTGCGGTTGATCGATCGAAAGTAACAAAGCCTCTATCTGCATCAAGCGGACACTTCGATCGATTGGGTTTTGCGATTGATTGATCGGAGTTGTCGAACTCTCTGTCTGCAGGAGGCGAGCATGACCGATCGATTAGGCTTCATGCCAATCGATCAGTTAACCTGATTCTTCTGTTTTGCCCAGTTGTGCATGGGGTTGCCTTTGAAATTTGTCTTTCTGGAGGTTGCCTTTACTAATTTTGTTGTTGGGTTGCTTTTTTTGAGGAATTCTTCACCTTTGAGGCTCTCTTTTATGTAATTCATTGAGATATAATTAGTCAGATCATTTGAAAGTGTAATTCTCATGATTTATCATAAGTTAATGCTTAGAAACGACGTGTTTATGCGCTAATCACACCCCCAAGCTTAAACTTAACCTTACTCGTCATCGAGTAAAATCGAAGTCAGGAGAACAAAATCCTATTAAAAGAAAATGTGTAATGTAAACGAGAGGCGCAAGCTTCACACACAATTTGTCCGGATATTATTTGTTTTGGAGAAAATGTATTATTTGTTTTTTTGTAGGTGTGGAAATGAAGGAGGTGGAAGAAATAAAACTCAACCTTTATGAAAGCTATCCTCTTAGTATGTGTAGCATATCGGTTCTAATATATGCTGACAGAAATTTCCTCTAAGGGAGCACAATGCTCAAGCCTCCGACGGTGAGCTAAGTAAACTTACACACTTCTTGACACACAGGTACACTAATCGATCTAGTGGTCCTATCTATTAGGTTGATCAGTTAGGCCATTTATTTCTTATTATATTTTAAGATGATCTATCCTAGATTGGGACCTTGAGGAGAGGTCTACCCAAAAGAATTTTAAAACTGAATTATTGCAGCTCTAATAATACACAAGCTAAACTAAACCACAAGGATAATTGCGTTATACTTATCATGATACAATCCCGACAATAACAATATAGAGTTTACAAACTACTACCACAAAATGGAAACCATAGCTACTAACTCCACCACTACTACCATACTCCCGAATTGCTACCCATACTCTAACTCTGGTACTACCCTGCAAGAAAGTCTACATACTCATGGAAAGAGTTGTGCCCCCAAACAGGATTAGTTCAAATCACTAAATAGCAATAAAACCCCGCTCTAAGGGGGTGAGTGTGTGCGAAGGCGTCTTAAAAATAAGATTTAAGATAACATGCCTAAAGAGAGCGCATATCCCAAATGACCGACCTCAAGAAACTTGATTTAAAACAAGATTTAAGATAACATGCCTACACAGGATTTCAAGAAGATGATCGACTTCAAGAAACTCGATTGTCTAACTTGTGTATACTAGATAATACATTTCAACTCAAAACTCATTATCATACACCCAAATTCTAATCGCTCATATCCCTACCCAAACTTATACTCCCTTAAAACCATAGTAATAAGAAACCAAAAGAAAAGGGAGAGAATGACTAAGGTCGAGATTGTAAATCTCAAAATTTTGGTGAAGCGAATTCAAGAGAGGCTTGGTCTGTTAGTGGGTACCTTTCCCATGATTCCTTCTGAACGAAGGTTTTTCACTGAAACGTTTGCTAGAGACTGCGAAGAGTTTCACCTCTTAATTGTTGATCATCAGCTCAATTCATTTCTTGACATTGAGGATGAGAGCTTACATATGGAGGATATGCATGCAATTGGGGTCCCACGGTCGACTCGAGGAAAGCGGACCAAGGAGAGTTGGCCAAAGGGTCCTTGCAATAGGACTTCTAGGAGTAAGGCTCGGTACTAATGGTGCCTTCGGATAGTCCTTCAGTGGAGTTGGGATAGTCCTAGAGTTGATGAAGAGTCCTGTACTCACATAGGTGAGTCAGTTTTGTTTTATCTCTTTGGGTTAGAGTCTGAGTGTGGCCCTATTTGGTCTGGTGTTCTGCTTACTCATCCTGAGTTAAGCCGAGATCTGTAACCGCTTTTCTGTTTCAGTAATATATTCGTTTTTTACCTCTCAAAAAAAAGAAACCAAAAGAAATTCTTAAGATTTCATTGTGATACCTTGATTTTTTCCTCAAGTAATTACATATATGATGGAGAAAAATAGACAAAATATACCAAATTCGGGGGTCAGGTGGTATCACAGCCGAGCCACAAGGGCACGGGGAGGCTATTGGTATTACAGATGGGTCACTAGGCCACGGGGGGGGGGGGGGGGGGGGCATGTGGTGTCGTAGCCGGGCCACAAGGGCGCGGGGAGGCATGTGGTGTCGCAGCAGGGCCACAAGGGCTCGGGGAGGTCGGTGATATCATAGCCAGGGCACAAGGGTGCAAGGAGGCCGGTCGTGTCGTAGTTGAATAGACAATTCACCCCCCTCCCCCCCAACACGATCTCCCACTGTGGTGCTACCCTTCTCTCCTCCTCCTCTCGTCTCCTCCCACCTCTCCTTTTCTCGCTCCTCTCGTACTCCCCCCATCCTTTCCACCCCCTTCTCCCTTGTGCCCTAGTTGCCACACAAGGGAGCAAGGGGGAGAAAAGGCAAGGGGAGGAAGAGAGGAGGGGGAAAGGAGAGGAAGAGAAAGAGGAGTAGATGAATTAGACAATAGTCATGAGGAAGGAGAAGCTCAGGGGGGAGAGAGAGAGAGAGAGAGAGAGAGAGAGAGAGAGAGAGAGAGAGGAACGGAGTGGAGGCAACATACCTGAGATCCGGGGGTCGGGGGTGCGAGCGGCTCCAGCAATGAGCGAGCTTCAATGAGCTTCGACAGCGAACGAGAGAGAGAAAAAGATAGAAAGGGGAGAGGGGTGCAACTTATTGTGATAGGGGGCGGAACCCTCGCAGAATAATTTAGGACAGATTATGTGACGAGTCAAGACCTTCGTGTAATCTGCAAAAGAGTTTTTTTAAAACATTTAATTGATGAAAAATGACGGTCCTACACCGTCATTTCATAATAACATTGTCGTTTATTAGACTATGATTTAATACCATTGTTTTTTTTTGTCCTATTTTTCTTGTTTTGATGAAGTGTAGATATTTGCTTTAATATACCTTATGCTTTTATTCAATTTTTTTACGAAAAAGTCATGCTATCCACAATATTCTCCCGTTCCAGTTATCAAGTACACACTTCTCCATGTATGATATATGTTAGGAGATGACGGCTAGGGTTTGGAGAGGAATGCAATACTCTCTATTGAGGGACTCAAGCCTATATATATGTACATGAATGACCATACAACCTGACCCGACTGTACATGTAAAACCGACCCATCTATATACATTAACACTCCCCCTCAAACTCACAGTGGATCATGAACCGAGAGTTTGCCAATAAAATGCCGGAAGCGAGCAGTCGTAAGGGACTTCGTCAGAAAATCAGCAATCTGCTCCGATGATGAAATATATGGTAGGGAGATGGTGTGGTCGAGAAACTCCTGGCGAACATAATGACAGTCAACTTCAATATGTTTTGTTCGCTCATGGAAGACCGGGTTACTAGCAATCTGAATAGCACTCCGGTTGTCATAGAAGAGAGGGGTAGGCCCGGATATCACAACTCCCAAGTCGAGCAGAAGGCGATGAAGCCAGACAATCTCGGCGGTGGTAGAAGCCATAGCCCGGTATTCGGCTTCGGTGCTGGAGCGAGCAACAGACTCCTGTTTCTTGCTACGCCACGAAATCAGTGAATCACCCAGAAACACACAGTAACCTGTAGTAGAGCGGTGAGTGGCTGCATATCCTGCCCAATCTGCATCGGAGTAGGCACGCAGCACCAACGGAGAGGTGGAGGGAAACAGTAGTGAACGGGTGATGGTACCCCGGAGGTAACGGATAATCCGAAGAACAGCTGCATAGTGAACTGACTGTGGAGCTTGAACAAACTGACTGATAATGCCAACAGCATGGACAATGTCTAGCCTGGTCATGGTGAGATAGACGAGCATCCCAACCAGCCTCTGGTAGCGGGAGACATCCTGGAGTGGCTCACCATCGGTAGCTAGAAGCTTCAAATTGAGATCCATGGGTGTCTCAGCAGTGCGAGAGTCAGTCAGAGCAGCATCAGCAAGGATGTCGGAGATGTACTTCTGTTGGGAGACCAACAGACCACGAGCTGACCGGGCAATCTCAAGACCCAAAAAGTAGCAAAGAGAGCGCAGATCTTTCATCACAAACTGACTCTGGAGGTGCCGCTGAAGGGAAGCGATGGTGGCACTGTCATCCCCAGTGATGATCATATCATCCACATAGAGAAGAAGAACGGTAATACCCTGACTGGAGGAGCGAGTAAATAGGGCATAGTCGGAGCGTCGCTCAACAAACCCGGCGGCCAGAACTGCACTGCGAAATCACTTAAACCAGGCACGAGGGGCCTGCTTGAGCACATAGATGGCTCGGCGCAAACGACACACGTGCCCTGGAGGAACTGAAATGCCCGGAGGAGGAGCCATGTAGACTTCCTCGGAGAGGTCACCGTGGAGGAATGCATTGGTGACATCCATCTAATGGAGAGGCCACCCTCGAACAACTGCCACAGCTAAGAGGGTGCACACAGTAGTCATCCGAGCAACCGGAGCAAACGTCTCCTCGTAATCGATCCCATACTCCTAGGAGAAGCCACGGGTAACTAGACGAGCCTTATGCCGCTCAATGGATCCGTCAGGTCGAGCCTTGACCTTGAATATCCACTTGCAGCTAACAGGCACCACATCGGAGGGACAAGGCACCAAATCCCATGTCTGGGTCCGCTGAAAAGCCTCAAGCTCAACTGACGTGGCCTGCCGCCACTCTGGATGTAAAGCTGCCTCACGGTACGATTGGGGCTCCCGATGGGTGTGTATAGCAGTAAGAAAAGCCTGAAAAGATGGTGAATAGGAGGTACTGGCAGAGTAGCCAGGGGAGTCAAGAGAGTCAGAGGGAAAGGCAGAGTAGCCAAACCTGTCAGGAGAGTAGTCATATCTGGCAGGAGGGTGATGTTCGCACGCTGGGTAACGACGAACAGGAGCAGGATCCACGACCGGGGAGGAGGGGGCAGCAGCATCAGGCGAGGTAGTACCAGTGTGAACGGACTCTGGAGGAGGAGCTGCAGACCGACAAACATATACACGAGTAACAAGTGGTGGTGGAGGTGTCGAGGAAGACAAAGGAGGTGGTGGCGATAGTGATGGTGGTGATGGAGGTGGCGGAGAACATAGAGAAGGAGTAGGCGTGGATGGGACAACAGAAACCAAGGGTAGAATGGGGATGTGGAGATGTAAGGAAGGCGGGGAGGGTGACACAGGAGGCAAGGAAATATCCCGAGACTCAGGTGAGAAGTACGGGACATCCTCAACAAAGGAAACGTGACGGGAGACACGGATCTGGCGAGCCAAGGGATCATAGCACCGATACCCCTTGTGCTCCCGACTAAGCTCCAAGTGAACACACCTAACAGATCTCGCAGAGAGTTTGGTGCGTTCATAGGGAAGAAGAAGAATGAAGCACGTGCAGCCAAACGTGCGAAGATCGAAGAGAGTAGTCAGGTGGGCTGGAGTGGAGGCGCTCATATGGGGTGGCACCGGACAGAGCAGACGACGGAGTGATATTGATAAGATGGACAGCCGTCATGACAGCTTCAGTCCAGTAGGAGTGAGGAACAGACACAGAGAGAAGCAAAGCTCGTGCAGTCTCAAGGACATGTCGATGCTTGCGTTCAGCAACGCCGTTCTGCTCATGGGTGTGGGGACAGGACTGCTGGTGAAGAGTGTCGTGAGACTGAAAAATCTCACGCATCTCAGAGGAGAGATACTCCTTGGCACAATCAGACCGAAAGGTCTTGATGCACCGACCAAACTGAGTGTTTATCATAGTGGTGAATCTCCTAAAGATGTGAGGTACTTCAGATCGATGATGCATAAGATAAACCCAGGTGCACCTAGAATAGTCATCGATAAAGCACACATAATACATGTAACCCGAAATAGATGCAACAGGAGCAGGACCCCAAATGTCCGAATGGACTAAATCAAATAAAGCATCAGACTGGGAAGCACTAGCAGAGAATAGAAGAGCTAGATGCTTAGCCAGTCTGCAACCCGTACAAACAGAGAGGGGGGAGAACGACGCTCGACCCAAAGCGCCTGAACGGAATACGCTTTTGACTCGATCACTCGATATATGACCTAACCTTCTATGCCATAGGTCGGCATCAGAGGTGACAGACATGACAGACGCAACAGGAACGGAAGACACATGGAGATGGTCCAGCTGGTAAAGGCCTCCTGCTCTATAGCCCAGCCCAATCCTCTGACCCGTCCGTGAATCCTGCACAACACAAACAGAAGGGGTGAATGTGACAGTCAGCCCAGAGTCACAAAGAGAACTGATAGAGATTAGATTAATGTTAAGACGGGGGGCATGATGGACATGGGGTAGGGTCAGGCGACCAGAAGGGTCAGAGGTGGTAGTGATGGATCCACATTGCGGAATAGGGATGAGAGTCCCATCCGCAGTGCGAACCTCCTGGTGGATGGTAGTGGGAGAACAGTCCGTGAGGACAGTGGAGTCAAAGGTGAGGTGACAGGAGGCACCCGAATCGAAGATCCAAGGAGCAGTAGTACCAGATGTGGCAGACAAGCCGTGAGCAGTCGCGGAGCCGGTGGAGGCTAGGTGGCGAAGAAGGAGCTCCTCTAGGAGCTAAAGACGGTCCGGCTCAGGCTGAGAAGGTGCTGTGGTAGCAGTGGGGAGCGTCGAAGCCTCTGCAGTAGTCACTGTACCACCAAAGTGGCGGAAGGAGGACAAGCCACGTCCACGGCTCCGTCCACCTCGACCGCCGCATCAATCGTCACGGGAAGTCGATGCCCAGCGTGTGGCTCTCTCATCCGGACCCCAGCGGGGGTTGCGGGGAGGACGTGTAGGGCATTCGCGCTTCATATGACTGGGCTCCTTGCAGTAGTGACAGAAGACAGCTTCATTAGAGAATTCGGCTGCCAGGACAGTGTCGGAGCTAGGAGCAAGTGGAGGAGGACGAACGTCCTGAGTCTGAAGGCGGGTCTCCTCGTCGACCAAGGCGAGTAGAGCATCCTCTAGCCGAGGGAGTGGCTCACGGTGCAGGAGCTGAGCAGCGATGAGAGCAAAGTCCGGCCGAAGCGCTGCCAGGAACTGGTGCAGGTGGCCCTCATCGAGGTAACGCTGGAAATCCCAAGAGCAGGGGCAAGCACACGACTCCGGGATCAGGGAGTCCAGCTCATGCCAGTATGCACTCATTTGACTGAAGAAGTCCTGAATCGAGCGCTCCCCCTGACGTGCAGACTACGAGTCACTGATAAGCTGATGCCGGCGTGCACCACCGCACGGGAGAAACCGGTCCTGGAGATACTCCCACATCGCGTGCGCTGTAGGAAGGCGGCCGATGGGAGCAAAGAGCGGACGAGCAACAGAATCCAGGAGATAGGCCCGGATGGCCTGATCGTGACGTCGCCAAGTGAAAGCAGCAGCCGTGGCTGCGGTGAGAGTAGTCGGGACAGTAGAAGTCGCAGCAGAGGACGCAACACTGCTGGTGACAGAGGAGGAGCCAGAGAGGACAGCTGGAGGAGGATCATCGCCGATGATGTGACCCTACAGATCACGACTGGAGAGCGCGGCCTCAACGGTGAGGGACCAATCAGGCCAGACGCTGGCCGATGACAACTGAAAGACGATCGCCTTCAGGAGTGGAGAGATCGCAACGACGGACGGTACGACAGTAGAAGCCACGGAGGAGGCTCAACAGAGGGGGGGAACCGAGAAGGAAGGGGTGGGAGGGTCGGTCGGGTGAAGGAAGGGGGTTCGGGGGGTGGAGGAAGTGGGGTCGGGGGTGGAGGAGGGGGGGCCGGGGGCAGTCGGGGGTGGAGGAGGGGGGCTGGGGGCAGTCGGGTGGCAGAAGGAGGTCTGGGGGGTGGAGGAGGGGGGGGCGGGGGCTGTCGATTGGATGAAGGGGGGACGGGGGGTGGAGGAAGGGGGTCGGGGGCTGTCGCGCGACGGAAGGGAGGGGCCGGGCGGCTGTTGGGTGGCGGAAGGGGGGGGGGCGGGGGCAGTCGGTTGGCAGAAGGGGGTCGGGGGGTAGCGGAAGGGGGGGGGGGGGGTGGAGGAGGGAGATCGGGCGGCGGAAGTGGGGGCCGGTGGAGGAGGGAGGTCGGGCGGCGGAAGTGGGGGCCGGTGGAGGAGGGAGGTCGGGCGGTGGCTGTAGGGGGGCTGTCGGGCGGCGGAAAGGGGGGTCGGTGGAGGAGGGAGGCCGAACGGGGTGGGCCGGTGGAGGAGGGAGGCCGGACAGGGAGGTGCTGCCGGAGGGGGAGGACCGTCGTCGTCGTCGTCGTCGCCACGCGGGAGAACCCTAGAGCTCTGATACCATGTTAGGAGATGACGGCTAGGGTTTGGAGAGGAATGCAATACTCTCTATTGAGGGACTCAAGCCCATATATATGTACATGAATGACCATACAACCAGACCCGACTATACATGTAAAACCGACCCATCTATATACATTAACAATATACAAGTAGTACTCCTAATTTCTTCCACACTATCTTTGTGCACCTACATTTTTGTAGAAGTGTACCCCACTTTGCAAAACTTTTCTTGGCCAAACGATTGTGTGAGTCAAGATAATAAATTGTGTTCAGCCCTTATCACGTAGCAAGGTCTACTCAAATATTCATATGTTAGTGGGTACATTGCAATTGGAAAAATTGCAGTGACCTCTCCTTACTTTTGAGATATTGCATTTTTCTCCCTTCATGTTTTATTTTATTAGCAGCAACCTCCCATAGACAAACAGTTATGGACGATATCATCAAATAAGTTAAAAAACACATATTTTAATGCGATCTACTATGATTCACATATTAAAGTCGGGGTGGATGCTAATCCAGTGGCTGTTAAAGCCCGATGGGCCATAACTTTCATCGTGGAAGTGAGATCTACCATCCATAGAAAATCATGGGTAAAATCCACCAAGTGTTGGTACAGTTCATTACTTCCTATATATCTTTGGAATCCAAAGTGGTTATAAAAGAAGACCAGTGGATTCGGTTTTGGTATAGGATTTGATGTCCAACGTAACTATGTATACTCTGCGCCTCGCTCTTCTCTTCCTAACTCTTGGAAGCCTATGTGTACTTGACCAATGTAAGTTCTCAGCTCCTTCTCTTCGTGTCTATTCTGTTATGTAAGGTCAGGAAGAGAGAGATTTAATTTGTATAATCGTGATGCAATATTATTTGGGTGATGTATGCATCACAGCTAATATATATTTGTTTGCTAACATCCATGTATAGTGCTGCTCCATTGCCTATGTTACACTACTTCACTCTCTTGCCCTTTCTATCACTTTCCTAGTATCAATCATATCCCACGGCTGGCTGGCACCAATGGGTGACAACCTATTTATTTTTTGGGTTATTTTTACTTTGCCCCCCAAATTATGCCTTGAATTAGACTTTACCCCCCATCTTTTCATTAATTAGACTTAACCCCCAAAACTAACTGTTCTGTCAGCTCACACTCCAAAACTTTATTTCTTTTCCATCAGCTGACCCTTTTCTGTTAGATGGTGAGCTGACGGAAAAGTTAGTTTTGGGGGGTAAAGTCTAATAAATGAAAAGTTGGGGGGTAAAATCTAATTCAAGGCAAAAATTGGGGGGGCAAAGTCAAAATAACCCTTTATTTTTGGGAAATATTATTCATACCCCATAAATCTGTAATTAGCCCCCATTTTCAAGAAACTTGAATACACCCCATTTTTTTTTTTCATACCCCATTCTTATCCCAAAAATACCCTTCCCCCTTACACCCCACCTTCAATACACCCCAGTTAAATGGCCCGCCCCAACTTGATTATACGCCAATCAAACACATACCCCCTTAAATATACCCCAATTATATGCACTCTTGAATACACCCCACTCTTAAATAAACCCCATGCAATTGGCTGATACTTGAAGGCACAAGTAGAGCTGCAACTTGGGCGGGCCAACCTGAACCCAACCCGAGTCCAACCCGAACCCAACCCGAATTTGGGCGGGCTAATCCGAGCCCAACCCGAATCATTTCTCCTCGACCCGACACGAAGTTAGCGAGTCTGGGTCAAGGCGAAACGGGTTCGGGTCGTAAACGGGTCGACACGATAGACCCGTTTATTAAACGGGTCGGGTCCGGGTTTAGGGTCTGGACACGGTAGACCCAGGAAGACCCGTTTAGTATTCAATAGGTCATGTCGGGTCGGGTCGGGTCGGGTCTACCAACAATCCGATACTATAATATATAAAACCAGTGGGTCTTTCGGGTCAGGTCGGGTCAAGTCGGATTGGGTCGGATCGGGTCAACTGAATAGATCCGGGTGGTAAACGGGTCTTATCGGGTCTTATCGTGTCTACCTGTTTATTAGCGAGTCGGGTACGGGTTTAGGATCTAGACACGATTAGTTAAACGGGTCGGGTCCGGGTCTAGGGGTTTTGGACAAGACACGAAACTAGACACGACACGAACCCGACACGACACGACTCATTGCCACCCCTAGCTGCAACTTGGGCGGGCCAACCCGAACCCAACCCGACTTTGGGCGGGTTAACTCGAACCCACCCCGCACAACCCGACGGGTTGGGCTGGGCTAAGTTTAAACGAACATTGGGTTGGGTTGGGGTACAAAAGACGCTGAGCAGGGGCTTTGGGGTTTGGGGTATAAAAAAAAAGGGCATTGTTGGTATTAAAGGATTGTTGAGTAAGTTATTGAGAAACGCTAGGGATACGGGGGCTAATTACAGATTTTTGGAGTATGAATAAAATTTCCTTTATTTTTTCCTCCTATGAATCATGTATGATACAGTACTTATGTCATGCACGATCAATAAAAACATTAATTATTTACAGTGCCAATATGTGTGTTGTCGTCAAAGATAATCTGACTGTGTTTTGTTGTCGAAGATGATCTGCTACAGTGCCGATAGGCACGGACATACACTAGTTATTTACAAGTAAAAACATCCACGGTGTTGACAGGTCGAGAGATCCAAAGGATCGGCGAGGAGGAACCGAATCCCAGTGACGCAAGCATTGGACGTGGAACTGAGCTCGACAGCGGCCCATGCGCCCCCAGAACTTGCCGTTTTGGTGGTCATCCTCTCCCATGCTATTGCTGTGTAAACCCTCCGTACAAGTGTTCTTTTGATGTGAGGCCATGCGAGGCCAGATGCGGTGGTGATCAGCGCTCCACTCGTATTGCTGCTGCACCAGTACCATCACCTTCCGATCATATGATATGATATGGGTCGCCATATTCCCATGTACATGCATGCTTTACATGCATCCATTATCTCAATAATAAAATTTGGGTCGATGAAGAGCTAGCCATAGAATCTCGGATATCAAATATTTTCTCCATACCAACATACTTTTGGCCCGGTGGTACTTTTTTATAATTGTTGGAGAGGTTCAATGTTAGACTCCCGATATGGACACTGTGGAGTGAACCTTACCTCAAGGCTGTTGTTGTGCCTTGTTTGTATGTGCCAATCCTAATCGTTGATATCATGTTCATTAGATTATGGAATTAATAAATAGTACGTAGCTACTAACTCCCCCCGTTTTGATCGATCTCTTTGAGCCCTTGCTTAGCCACTAGTGGAGCCAACTAAGGCCCAGTGGGGGCAAGTGCCCCCACTGAAATTTTAAACAGAGAAATTACACTTGTCCCCCTTAACTTTAGCTCAAAAACACTTAACCCCCCTATAGTTAAAGAACTACATTTTGACCCCTTCATTTCTGTTTTGATAAGATAAAAATCACCAAATGAAGTCATTCAGTTCAAGTGTTAGTGAATTCAGGTTGCTCCTTATAGCACGGAGACGTAGGCTTCGGCTGAACTCCGAGATCATATCTCGTGTTGACTCTCAACTGATCTCTTCTAAACTCAAGTCCACAAACTTTTGACTACTCCAGAGTTTAACCCAAAGACATCAACATCCGAACTAACGATTTAGACAACCTTTCGATTACTTTCAAACGCTTGATCAGATTTTTGACT
The DNA here is from genome assembly GCA_947650365.1 of Chamaelirium japonicum. NCBI lineage: Eukaryota > Viridiplantae > Streptophyta > Magnoliopsida > Liliales > Melanthiaceae > Chamaelirium > Chamaelirium japonicum. Next base: position 7,415,078 of record OX393552.1, read on the forward strand.
CAACTCGATTGACTGGTTGGGCAGAGTCTTCGGGTCGGCATGGAGATCATCCCCCTAAATGGCGAAGACGAGGCATCAGGATCATCCAAAGGGAAGTAACAATCAACGTAATCAACCTCGTCCAGAAACTTGATCGATGAGTCAATGACTCAATTTCGGGTTGCCTCTTATTCGCTCCGAGATATCAACTCATTCTGGAAATGGGAGATCGGTCGACCGACCAATCCCTCCACCACTTCGACAATCAGTTGGGAAAACCACTCCCGCTCCAACGGAAGATCCTCCACCAACTTACAAAATCTCGACGCTCGACTTCCAACTGCTACAGTTGGCAAAACTGAATACCACTCCCACTGCTGAGAGGGATGCTATTAAAAAAGCAGCCTCCAATGCTGGGGTTGTACTTCCCATCCCTTCCATCAATGAAGGGCCCGGTCCATCACGACAACCCATCCACTCTGAACAACAGTGGTCTTTGGGCCATGCAACCCAAGAGAGGAGTCATCGTGAGCCAACCCCCTCGGTAGGTCCTTGGAAACAGAGCATCTGGGATCGCAACGATGACCAATCTTTGCAATCATCCTCAGGTCGTAACTGTGTTAGGCAGGCACAACCGAAACCCAACCTGTGAGTGAGGCATCGGATGAAAGAGTCCGTGTTCAAAGGCCGGTCCTCTCCATCTCTCCCCCTCAATCGAGACTCCCAGATCGACCGTCATCACCGGAGCTACCCGGCAGGAATTCAAGGTGGAGACCAAGACCCCTCAATCTTGCCCCTTGACCAACAACAAGGTCGGGGACTCGGTCATAGGGAAGGATATTCTTCGGTCGGACCTCTCCATCGAAACCTGCTTCAAGTGCCCTTCCCGAAGAATTGGAGAACTTTGACTCTGGCGAAGTTCAATTGCCTGAAGGGGGATCCAACTCTTCATATTCTTGCATTCAAACAAGCTTTGACCTCACATGAGGAAGAGAACAACATACTCTGCCGCACCTTCACCGGCAGCCTTGATGAGCCATCTCTCGATTGGTATCACAACCTTCATACTGGATCGATCACCTAGTTCGGAGTCCTTGCGAACCACTTCGTCCAGAATTATCAACTCAACCTCAAGCCGGAGAAGAAACTTGATTCTCTCTATCAGTTGAGAATGGGAGCCGATGAGAGTCTTCATAACTTCACGCGAAGATTTTGCAACGAGCATGCTGCTCTCTCTGGACGGCATCTTGACGACGAAGCCATTATGTTGGCCTTTCAAAATGCTCTCCACTTTGATCTGTATATCTACAACGACTTCATCCGTAATCCTCCACCCTCCCTCGGTGCAATGTTCGACCGTATCCAACGGGAGATAGAGGTCAAAGACGACCAGATAGCCCAGAAGGGACGTGAGTCCAAACGACGACCTGTCGAAAGAGAAACGTCAAAGCAAATAGTCAAGGCTCACAACGCAGAAATATCAGCACCTCCGCCTACCAAGCGACCAAGAGAAGATGGTCGTAGATCGCCTCCGAAGAAAGCGACGTTCACTGATTAGACCCTTCCGATCGAGCAAATTCTGGATCAAATCCAACATGAAGATTCCTTCGGTGGCCGAACCCTCTACAACCGGATACTAAACTTACCGCAGTCAGATATGTATACTGCGACTTTCATCATAGCCACAATCATCCAACCACTCGATGTTTCCAACTAAAGTATTATTTGGAGGACTTGTTGCGTGAAGGCCATCTTCAGAGTTTGTCAAGAACGGACGGGATCAACGTTAACCTTCGTTAGAAAAAGGGAAGGATGCTTGTTGGATCCGCTGTGTCTCCGCTTGCTCATTGCCAGTAGTTGTGAGGGCCAACGTCTTTGGGATCCATGGAGCATGCACCATCAAATGCTGACCGAGAAGGAAGTCGATCGGTAAGTTCGATGCATCTTCAATGTTCGCTCGGCAGCAAACAAAGAAGACAGTTGGGTGGAGAAACCCATCAAAGGCTTGGCGTGGCCATCGATCGTTTTCAACGACTTGGACCTTCAAGGAGTACATACTCCGCATCGGGATCCCCTGGTCTTGTAGCTCATCATCAACGGGAGTACCGTTAACCGGATCCTCATCAACACCGGTAGTTCAATTGACATTATGTTCTTATATTACTTTAAGCGTCTGGGGCTTAAGTATTCAAGCCTCGACGTCGTCCCCACCGTTATCACGGGCTTCAATGGTGAGCAAAGCATGACCATGGGGGAATCAAGATTCACCCTGGACCTCAACAGAGAGAATCGAGTCTCTATGAGGTTCGCCATTGTCGAAGGAACATCTAACTACAATATCATTTTAGGGTGACCTTTCCTCCACCAGATCAATGTCGTATCCTCTTCATACCACCAACTCCTCAAATTTGCAACGGAAGAAGGCTAATATCTGCATTCGGGGCGATCAACAAGTTGGTCGATCTTGCAAAACCGCCGCAGCAAAGACGGATCACAGAAAGAACCTTGCACCGCCAAAGCATTAAAGAGACAAAGTTGGCCCTTCTACGAGCTAGCAACCAAAGAAGCCCCTACTATCAGAACCTCCATCTGTCGAGTGGGAGGCTTTACCTTCAATCGAAGATGTTACCCGAGTAAGCATTGGCGGCGGTGATCTCCTTCGAGGGACATTCATCGGTACCAGTCTCAGCGACATAGAAGCGTGAGGCATGGTATCCTTCCTCCAGTCCAATATCGACGTTTTCACATGGGGCTTTGAAGACATGCCCGGGATCAATCCGGATGACGCATGCCATCGACTTGCCATCAAAGAAGGAGTGAAACCTATCAAGCAAAAACTCCAGATGATCTGGCCAAAGCGTTTGGCTATAGTTCAAGAGGAGATCAACAAGTTGCTCACGACAGGCTTCATTCATGAAGTAGAGTACCCAACTTGGATCTTTAACATCGTCGTAGTTCCTAAGAAGAACCGAAAGATCAGAGTCTGTATCGACTTCATCAACCTCAATAAGGATTGCCCTAAAGACATATTCCCCATACCAAGAATAGACAGACTCGTCGACGCCACTGCTAGCTATGATCTCCTATCCTTCATGGATCGTTATTCAGGGTACAATCAAATTTCTCTACATCCTGACGATCAAAAGAAAACATGCTTCGTGACAGATATGGGCCTCTACTGCTACAATGTCATGCTCTTCGACCTCAAGAATGCTGATTTACTTATCAGAGGCTGGTCACGAAGATATTCGAGGAGCAAATCAGTCGTAACGCCGAAGTCTATGTCGATGATCTCCTCACCAAGAGCCGCAGTCATGAGGATCATCTCTCCGATCTTGCTGAAACATTCCAGGTCCTCAAAAAATATCACATGAAGCTGAATTCGGCAAAGTGTACCTTCGGGGTTCAATCGGGTAAATTCCTAGGTCATTTGGTAACCAAGAGGGCCATCGAAGCTAATCCCGACCAGATTCGAGAGATCCTTAAAATGCCATCGCCCTTCAATCGGAAGGAGGTGCAACGTCTCACAAGAAGACTAGCGGCCCTCAACCAGATCATCTCTAAATCTTCTGACAAGTACAAGCCCCTCTTCGATAAACTATGAAAAATGAACACTTCAGGGTGGAACCCAACTTGTGGGCAAGCCTTCCAAAGTGTCAAATACTATCTCGCCCGAGCTCCTATCCTGACGACTCCGCTGTCAAAAGAAAATCTCTGGCTCTATCTTGCTTTTACTGATCAAGCCATCAGTGCAGTCCTGGTCAGTAGAAGAGAAAATATTGACCACCCCGTCTACTATATCAGCCATACTCTTCTACCGACAGAGACTCACTACTTTAAGATCGAGAAAATTATACTGGCTTTACTAACAGCGTCACGGCGACTTTGACCTTACTTTGTTTCTCACCTGGTCACGGTCGTCTCAGAACATCCACTCAAAGACATCTTTGATAAGGCAAGTCGAGCTGGTCGAATGACTAAGTGGGTGATCGAGATGCGCTCCCTCTTTATTCAGTTCGAACCGCGTATCTCCGTCAAGGGGCAAGCCATTGCTGATTTCCTTTTCGACTTTCCTATGGAGGATCCCATCACCTTGAAGGATGACCTCGATATGCATCTCGACGATAGTGATGAATCTTATCTCAATCCAGGTCCTGCGGCCTTCAATCTGAGCCCTGAGGCTCCTACTACTTTACCTGCTCGATGGAAGCTCTATGCTAATGGGGTTTCAAGCACGATCGGTTTGGGAATTGGGATAGTTTTGATATCCCCGAAACTCGACCATCTTCAAAAGGCAATTCTTCTCGGATTCAACGCTACTAATAATGAAGCCGAGTACGAAGCACTCATTTCTGGATTGGAGATTGCTGAGACCCTAGGGTTAGATCATCTCACTATCTATAGCGATTTCTAGTTAGTGATCAGACAGATCAACAGAGACTATATAGCACGAGGAGAAAGGATGCAACATTATCTAGCTCTGGTACAGCATCACCGACAATGATTCTCTGATATCGAATTCGTTCAAATTCCAAGGGCAGAAAATCAAGAAGCCGATGCCCTAGCCAATAACGTCTCAATACTTGGAGATCCTAGCAAAGAAATTCGAATACAGATGGACTATCAAGAATTGCCTAAAGCTACTATCGGGCAACAACTTGTTGCCACGACAAAAGACTGTGGGAGTTGGAGACAGCCAACCTTCACTTTTGCTTTAGCTAATGGATATTCAGATTGGAGACAGCCAATCCTTGACTTCTTCGAACAAGGAAAAATGCTTGAAGATCTGATCCAAGCCAAAAACCTTCAAAGGAAGCTTCCATTCTATAGTCTCTAAGAAGAAGATCTCTACTTCAAATCATATGACGGAATACTTCTCAAATGTGTCAGCCCCAAGCAAACAGAAATAATCTTAGCCGACATCCATTATGGAGCCTGCGGCAACCATTATGGCGGAAGATCCCTCAAAACCAAATCCAAACTCCAGGGCTACTACTGGCCAACCATGATGAATGACGCTCATCAGTTCATTCAAAGATGCAAGCCCAGTCAATGACACACGCAGGCAATCCATCTCTTGACGGGTGGATTTCATCCTTTGTTGAGTCCTTGGCCTTTTCATCAATGGGGATTGGACTTCCTAGACTCGTTCCCTCCATTACCAAGCAAGAAGAAGTACTTGTTGCTGGCCACTAACTACTTCATCAAGTGGGTCGAGGTTGTGCCACTCTTCCGAGAAATCGACGACGAGGTCATTAAATTCATTAGACGTAACATATTTTCTAGGTTTGGCACACCTCAAGTACTTATCACCAACAATGGAGCTCAATTCGACTTGGATAAATTTTGAGCGTTTTGTTTAAACTATGGGATTAAACTTTTCTATTCTACGCCGAGGTATCCACAATACAACAGTCAAGACGAAGCCTCCAACAGAGCTATCCTTAGTCTACTCAAAAAGAAGTTGGGTGATAAGAAAGGGTTATGAGAGAAAGTTCTGCCAGAGGTCCTATGGGGCTATCAGACCACTCCACGATGATCGACTAGATTTTTGACCTTCTGTCTAACCTATGGGTCGGAAGCAGTTCTTCCAACTAAGGCTATTTTTCTAACTCTAAAGACTATTTCGATCGAAGAAGGGATCAATAATGAACTTCGGATCGATGATCTTGATTTCTTAAAAGAGTTATGTGATCAGGCAACTATTCGTATTGCCAACTATCAACAGAAGATTAAGCAGTCCTATGATCAAAAAGTTAGCAGAAGACAGTTTCACACTGGAGACCTAGTTCATAGAGCAGTCTTCTCCAACACAAGAGAACACGGCAGCGAAAAACTAGCTCCCAACTGGGAAGGACCCTATATCATCAAATCAGTTGGAGGCAAAGAATCCTATCACTTAATCTCACCCAATGAAGATAGGTTACCAAGGGCTTGGAATGTCAGACATCTCAAAATATTTTATTCTTGATGTGAATTCTGTAAAGTGTTTGTTCCAATTTCAGTCTTGTTCATGCCAATTCTACACATTCAAATGACTATACAAATAGTTTTCATGTTGTGATACATCACAACTCTTAACTGGTAGATCGACTAACAGTTTGGGTGTTTGGGTTGCGACACGACCCCTCACAGGCAGAAACAAATAATATTGATGTTGTGATGCAGCGCAACTCTTAACTGACAGATCGACCAACAGTTTGGGTATTTGTGTTGCGACACAACCCCTCACAGGTAGAAATAAATAGTTTTGTAGTTGCGATACAGCGTAACTCCTAACCGACAAATCGATAAATAGCTTAGGTGTTTGTGTTGCAACACAACCCCTAGCTGGTAGGAACATTCATTCAACCATTCAATGCAGAATATTCATTATCAAAGTGACAATTTCATTCTAAACATCCATAAATTTTCTATCATTCAAAATACAGGTATAAAAAGTCAGATACATCAAGGCTTAGGTACAATCGGCACCCTAGACCTATCTCCTTCAGAACCATCGCGGGCCTTGCTTGCCACGGAAGACTTTGAAGATTGGGCGCCGCTGTTGTGAGTTAGCCTGAGAGCTTCCATGGCTTTTTCTGCTGTCGACTTATAGCTCGCCAAGTCGACATTCAGCTACTAGATCTCGAGCGCATGGGCCTCTTCTCTTGCAGCGGCAGCAACCTTTAGTTGTTTGATCTCCTCATTATGCTTGAAGGCGACCTCCTCCATCTTGAAAAAGCGATTCCTCAGGCTCTGAAGATCTATTTTTGCAGCTACGAATTCAGCCTCCATCTTCTTCTTCTTCTTCATATGCTCCTCATTGTGGGTTGACTGCTGACTCGAGGATAGCTCCGTTGATAGCTTCATCCTCTCATTGTTAGCCTCCTGCAAGAGGGTATTCAATCAAGCTATCTCAGCTACCGTCTCCCTCTAGTCAACCTTCTTAAAGAGCCTGCTATTTAACTTCAGCAAGGCAGACATCTGCATATCAACAGAAACAAGTCAGAGACAAATCAGATCAAGTATGGCTAAAGACAAAATTTAGCTACTCACCATAACTTCGAGCCTGTTCGATGACTCTTCAAGAGTTGCGTCGGGCAAGTTGCACAGCTTCCTCAACGCCCTCGTGGGACGGTTGATGTCCACCTCGCCTAAGTCCCGCAGCATAGGCTGCAGGCTATCGGGCGCACCTACATGCAAACCATTCAAAGTGGTCAGAGAACTTCACAATCTAATTAAATTCAAATGAAGGAAGGAGTTAGGATTTACCCCTGCCACTGGAGTCTCTCTGCGAGGGTGGGACAGATCCTTCCCTCTATTCAATCCCTTCCCCTTGGGGTTGGGAGTCTTCTTCACCGGGACCGGGATTGGGCAAGGCCGATCCTGCTCCTTCTCCGGTACCTCCATCCTGGCGGTTGGGACTGGATCGGCCATGTCCTTCTCGCCTTGACCCTCGTCCCCCTTCGGGTCAGTGGGGGGACGTTGGGAGGCGTTGAAGCCCTTTATTCGTCGTGCATTTCAGCTGCCCCTAGAAGAGGGCAGACATCAGAGTGACAGCCTCGGTGGCAACCTTGGTTGCGTCACTTTGGGGAGCTAGCTGAGGCTTGTCAACCTCCGAGCCCCCACTGCTCCCTCTTGTCGATGCCTGCCCCATCGAGGAATCACCCTGGCGGAGACCTTCGGGCGCCACTTGGGAGATAGGCGTCGGGTTGTAGATAACCTTGCTACTAGAGTATTTCACTCTGATGCGGGTAGGACGTTTTAGAGTCTCGAAGTGATAGACTAACGACACTTTCTTACCGTCGTCTATCGTATCGATCTTGTCCTCCATCCGCCGAGCCTTAGCCTCATCTATGGGAGGCACCTGGATTGTACCTAGCGGGGCGGGGGGCACATCACCCTAATCCCTCGTCCCTTCCTCTTCACCCCCTTCTTCCTCCTCCTCCTCCTCATCTTCCTCTTCTTCTTTCTCTCCTTCTTCCTCGTCCTCTTCTCCTTCACCCTCTCCCTTATGCTACTACTCCTCCTCCTTTTCTTCCTCCTCCTCTTTAGCTCCCTTCATGACCCTCCTCTTTTTGACTTGGCCTCGCTTGGTAATAACCAGCTTCTCTTCGCCTTACCCCGAGTGTCTTTTCTTGCCATAAACTTTCTTCTCGGCCGTGACATATCGGACCACCTTGCCCGTCTCGGGATCCTCCTCGTAGTCGAAGTACAAGGTGTCGTTGTCCTTGTACCGCACCAACAGCTGGTGCATCAGGTTGGCATTCCCATGACGAACTGGGCAGTATGCAAACTGCTTCCAGGACCTGGTCCTGCAGGTCAACTCGAAAAAGAAGTTGTCGATTGATCCGACTTGCTCGGATGTCTAGTAGAGGTCGCCTCCTGGCCCATACCGCTCAACCTCCTTGTGGATGTTGTTGCGAGGGGTCTCCGACACTAATAGGGGAGTCCATGCTCCAGAGATCGAGATCAGCCAATCGGTGTAGAGCTTGTCCGAGGGGACTGTGTCGGTGACGGGGTAGTGGGCAGAAACGCCATGCAAATTGAAGAATGGGTTGTCCTTCCTTGATACCCACTAATAGTGTTAAACGAAGTAGCCGAGCTTGATCCTGGCTTGCTCGCCTTCGGGAATGCTTGAGTAGCAGGCCCTCAGCTGATCCTAGTAATCTGTCTCCGCCCTTCAGAAGGCATAGATGATTCTCTAGGCGTTTCCTGTTATTTGCCCGGGGCAGTCCAGACGTGTTTAGCAGCTTGGCTGTGAAGGGGAGCAGAGGCAGACACAGCCCGCGCGCAGTTGAGTTGCCCGATCATCACGATGGTGCCTATGATCTTCATCTTACTGGCCACCTCGGTGTACACTGATCGCTTGTCAAAGCCAAAGGCAGCCTGTACCCCGGTGAGCGCTGGGCGATGGGCACCTTCGGTAAAGAACCCAAATAGCCTCTCCCACTTCTCCCTTTTTGCCTCAATGGCCTTCCGACCGATCCCATACTCAAAGATAGGCTCCTCAGAAAGAGGCTTCAATGGCCTCAGCACGAAGTCAGACTTCGAGATATGCTCCAGCTTAGTGGGAGCAGAGGCGAATCCGACGCCTAAATGCCTCTTGATTTTGCTTGTAGGCCACCAAACCAAAGAGAGAGAGAAAGAGAGACAGAGAGAGAGAGAGAGAGAGAGAGAGAGAGAGAGATGAGGGATTGGGCGGAGGAGGAACACTAGGGTTCCCCTCTCTTCTCTGCTACTACATTGTTTCCCATATACACTCACACACACACAGAGAGAGAACCCCTACAGCCCCCTCCCTTTCCCCCAAAATCCCTTTTTTTATTTGATCTAATCTGATCCATCCATTTATCTCAAAGACCCCAGCACCCTCCTTTATCCAAAAAAAAACCGCTCTGAAATATCTTCCCTTTTGTCATTTTCCTCTCTTTGTTTTCTTCCAAATCTTGTTCACTTCCCCCAAATATCTCCACCTAATGAGAGGCCCTCGCATACCTTTGATTGGACAATCACGGTGCATCGCCGCATAGATTGACGTAACCGGCTTGCAAAGGAGCTGATCGAAAGTGGCGGCCTGAGCCGAGTAAGGCGGAGAGTACCTTGAACCTTGAACTCGCAGCACTAAGCAGTGGCAGAGTGTCCAAGCGTGCTTGGTGACCCGGTCCCGCATCTAAGGGCTGAAGTTGCTCTTTCGATCAATCGAGGCCGCTCATGGCGCATCTGAGAGTGACCCCTAGAAAGACACTGGCGTCTCCATGTGTCGCTTCTCATTAATGCCGCGTGGACAACGAGCTGATGTTATTTTTGACACCATCGGTAGTCTTTCAACTTACCTATCCCATATAGAGGCTCTGAGTGCACCTTTCCCTATCCCCATTTCTCGTTTCCTAGTTTAGGGTTTTAGCGATCTACCTTGGCACCCTTAGTCGCCGTCATCGATGGCACAGGGCAGGAGTTCAGTGATTTGCCTCCCTGGAGTTCGGATCTGGGTTTTCCCCATGTAGATAGTTTTTTTGGCCAATCGAATCTGTCGGCGTCGATGTTTCCTTCCCCCTTTTCACCTTCTGTTTTTGGATTTTGGGATGTACCTTCCAGCTTCAGCAACATTGAGTTGGGGATCTCAATATCTGTTGAGGTGCGGTGGCTCGTGCGATCATTGCAGCTATCTTGAATAGGTCATAGACCTTACCCCCTATTCGTTTTCGTCGGCTCCTGGTCTTGGCGTAGATGGTGGCTCTGGCTTGGCGTGGCATGGTGACACCGAAGGGATCGTCGATGGTCTTCTCGAGGACTCATTGTGATATGGTCATCTTTCCTTGGCTCGGATTTGTCGTCAGTGGTGTCCACCTTTTTTGGGTACGTTGTATTTTTTTGTTTGGGGGTTGTAGTGTGGGTTTTTTTCCCCTTTCCTCTTCTTCTCCGACAATGTGCAGTGGTTGCTCCGCTTGCGTTGTCGATTGTTTTCTTCCATAATTTTTTTTTTAATTTTTTTGTTTTGGTAAGAAAAAAAACTAAACTAATATTATGAAGCCCTGAAGAACATACAACATGAGTTATCCACTACAACTAAATGATGTAAGGCACTTGGAAAAATCTCCAGCCTGACCAAATGTTTGTCTTCCCCTACTAACCAACATGTCGGTTGGTTTCCATCTAGGTGTATATACGAAATTCTGATTGCAGGCAGGGATATGTTATTGGTTGAATTGATGGGAGAAGGAAATGGTCACCTTGTGAAGTTCGTAGCCATGAGATAACACATGGTGAATCACCTTCAATCCAAAACTAGGAAAGGGAGCAGGGGGCCAGGAAGGTAGGGGTGGAAGAGAGGAGGGAAGAGAGGAGAGGTAAGGCAGAAGGAGAGATAAATCATATGCCAATCGTAAGGAAGGAGAAGCTGGAGGGGAGAGAGAGAGAGAGAGAGAGAGAGAGAGAGAGAGAGAGAGAGAGAGAGAGAGAGAGAGAGAGGAACGGAGTGGAGGCAGCGTACTTGAGATCCAGAGGGTGCGAGCGGCTCCGGCAGCGAGTGAGATTAGACGAGGTCCGATAATAAGCGAGAGGGATAGAGACAGGTGGGGGATAGGGGCGCAACCGATTATGATCGTGGGGGAGGAACCCTCGTAGAATAACTTAGGGCAGATTACACAACGGGCCAAGACCGTTTTATAATCTATGATAAAGTGTTTTTTTTTAAAAACATTTAATTAATGATAAACGACTGGCCTAGACCGCCTTTTCATAATAAAATTATGTGGATCGATATTTTTCTCGCGTCTCTGTCAGGAGCGTTTGAGGGTTTCGTTACCAACTTTCACCTTAACTGGTTAGAGATGTCTAACGCAGATCTCCTAGCGGCGCTCTAGGCGGCAGAGGACGAGATGAAGGCAGGAGCCCAATCCCTAAACATAGAGCGAAAGTCTTCTCTGAAAGCCAAAGGCAAGTTTTAGAAAAGAAAGTCTAAAAAGCCCGTGAAGATGGGCTAGGTGTAGTCGCAGGTTCCTAAGCTGGATGGTCCGACGAAGCCCAAAGGAAAATATTTCCGATGTGGCAAAAAGGGGCACTGGAAGGGTGACTGCCGCACGGCTCCCAAGAAGGCTGAGACAGGTATATCTCAAATCCACATAGTGGAATCCCTTGTAGCATCCAGTTGTTCTCCAGTTTCATGGATTGTGGATTCTAGTTCCACTAACCATACTTGCAATAATTTGCAGGGGTTCAAGGAGACAAGAAAACTGGGTGATGCGGAGATAATCCTAAGCATGGAAACTGAGGCCGTGGCAGAGGCTGAAGCAGTTGGAGATGTCGTCTTGCAGTTTCTTAATGGAAGAAGTTTATTACTTAGAGACATACTTAACGTACCATCCTTGAGACGAAACTTAATTTCTATTTCCTTATTGAATAATGAAGGTTTTTCAGTTTTATTTGATGCTTCTGGTGTGTCAATTAAATTGAATGGTTCCTTTGTTTGTAAGGGAAAGACACAGAATGGTCTTTATATAATTAACTCCAATCATAAGCAGGATAATATAACTGAAGTCTGTATGGTTAATTCATCTAAAAGGAAAAATCCCTCAGATAATCCAACACTCCTTTGGCATCTAAGGCTTGGACATATAGTCTCAGACAGGATTCACAGGTTGGTTAAGGTAAGACTTGTAAGTCCAGATATTTCAGAAAGCCTACCAACGTGTGAGTCTTGCCTGGAAGGCAAGATGACTAAAAGATCTTTCCGAGCCAAAGGTAGCAGATCTCAGGAGGTATTATAGTTGGTACACACTGATGTATGTGGGCCCATAAGTATCCATACCATAGGAGGCTTCGAGTATTTCATCACCTTCACGGATGATCACTCGAGGTTTCGATACATATACCTAATGCTGCGGAAGTTTGAATCCTTTGATAAGTTTAAGAAGTTCAGAGCTGAAACAGAAAAGCAGACGAATAAGCGTATCAAGTCTCTTCGATCAGATCGAGAAGGTGAATACCTATCGGATGAATTTATTGGGTACCTGTGTGAGCATGCGATCGTATCCCAGTTGACTGCACCAGGGACACCGCAACAAAATAGTGTATCTGAGAGGAAAAATTAAACTTTGTTAGATATGGTACGGACTATGATGAGTTATACAATATTGCCACCTAGTTTTTGGGAATATGCCCTAGAGACGGCAGCATATACTTTGAACTTTATTCCATCAAAGTCAGTACCTCTAAATCCTTTGGAGCTGTGGTTGAAGCGAAAGCCAAGCCTACAGCACTTTAGGATTTGGGGTTGTCCAGCACATGTACGTAAGGACAAGCGAGATCAGATGGAGTCAAAGACTAAGATATGTTTGTTCGTTGGGTATCCAAAAGGGACAAAGGGTGGTTTATTTTATGATCCTGAGGATAGAGAGGTTATCGTCTTGGCGAACTCCGTATTCTTGGAGCAGGAATATTTAATAGACCATAAGCCCACCAGTAAAGTAGTTCTTGAAGAATTGCTTGGTACTGATAGGAGTACGCAGACATAAAACATAGTGGGAGCCGATACCACTAAGATAAACGATTCTGTAGAATCGACTTCTATAAAACCACCGCAGGCTCATCGCAGTGGGAGAACCGTAAGAGCTCCTGATAAATACATTGGAGAAGCCTTCTTGGTAGATTCAGAGTTTCAGAAAGATGATCCTCTGAACTATGACGAAGCGATGGTATCCTCTGACCATGCAGTATAGCCGAAAGCCATGGAGGCAGAACTGACATCGATGTCCCAAAACTCAGTCTGGATACTTGTAACACCGCCTCACAACATTAAACCTGTTAGGTGTAAGTGGGTGTATAAAAGAAAAAGAGGTCCGGATGGTACCGTTGAGACTTACAAAGCTAGACTAGTCGCTAAGGGTTATACCCAGCGAGAAGGGATCAACTATGATGAAACCTTTTCGTTAGTGGCTATGCTTAAGTCAATCCGGATCCTCTCAACCATTGTAGCCCATTATGATTGGAAGATCTGATAAATGGACGTCAAGACCGCATTCCTCAACGGGGATTTGGAAAATGACATCTATATATCCCAGCCTCCAGGCTTTATCACAAAAGGTTAGGAAAGTCTGGTGTGCAAGTTGCAAAGGTCCATCTATGGACTGAAGCAAGCATCCAGAAGTTGGAACATACATTTTGATCAGGCTATCCAGTCTTATGGATTTGAACAGAACATGGATGAACCATGTGTTTATAAAAGGAGCGATAAGACTGCAGTAGTTTTTCTAGTATTTTACGTGGATGATATCCTGCTCATTGGAAACGATGTTCGAACATTGTCTACAGTGAAGGTGTGGTTATCCTCTCAATTTGACATAAAAGACCTGGGTAAAGCGAGTTATGTTCTGGGGATCAAGGTAACTCAAGATCGCCAGAACAAGACTCTCTCACTGTCACAGTCAGCCTACATAGATACTATCTTGGTCAGATTCAGTATGCACAACTCCAAGAAGGGACTGGTTCCATTCAGATATGGAATAAAATTGTCCAAGGATCAGGGTCCTAAGACTCATTAGGAGAGGGCAAAGATGCAGAAAGTACCTTATGCTTCGGCTATAGGGAGTCTGATATATGCTATAAAGTGCACGAGACCAGATATATACTATGCAATAGGCATAATGGGTAGGTATCAGTCAAATCCGGGTCCAGGGCACCGGACTGGTGTGAAAAGTATACTCAAGTATCTCCGTAGGATGAGAGATTATGAGTTAGTTTACTCTTCACAGGAACTGATACCGATTGGGTATACGGATTCTGACTTTGCATCAGATCCGGAATCTAGGATATCAACGTCAGGGTTTGTGTTTTCATTGGGAGGAGGAGCTGTCAGTTGGAGGAGCGTAAAGCAGGGATGCATTGTGGATTCGATGACAGAGGCTGAGTACGTTGTGGCTTGCGAAGCAGCCAAGGAGGCGGTGTGGCTCAAGAAGTTCCTCACGGACTTAGGATATGTACCGGGAGCTCAAAATTCTATTGTCCTTTAGTACGACAATAGTGAAGCGGTAGCACAATCCAAGGAGCCAAGATATCACCAGAAGAGTAAGCATATCGAGCAGAAATACTACATTATCTGGGACTTACAGAAGCGAGAAGAGGTTGCAGTGAGTCAGGTGACATCTACATATAACATGGAGGACCCTTTCACAAAGGCATTACCGACCAAGGCTTTTGAGAAGCACGTGGATTCCATGGGAGTTAAGACTGTTATTTTCTGCTTGGCCAAGTGGGAGATTGTTGTAGCTTGTGTGTCCTGAGCGTGGAGTTTCTGTATTAACATTAATAAAAATGACTTTGGTTATTGGTTTAATTAGAATACTACTTTGGTATATGTTAATACACATATAATAAAGGACCCTAGGGAACATAGTAGACCACTGAGGCGCATGGTGGATCCATGCTTGGGAGACCCAGTGGACTAGTTGTGTGTAGTCTTAGAACTAGTTCATAGCTTAGGTGATGCTGGTCGTTTCACCGAGAACAAGTTGTTGGCAGGTAGAGGATGTAGTGAAGTCTCCACCACGGGAATGTGTGATTCCTATTCACCTGACCAAGTACGATGATCGTGTTGAATAGGAACCAAGACGGTGCACAGTTCAGTGATTCAGACACTGTTGCATAAACCGTCTTACTACTATAGATAATCTGTCCTTAACCCTGAGGGACCATATACACAAGGCCAACCAGTTGTGTGTTGCTTTGATGTGCCAACATGTGTGGACCTTCCATATTCCAATACTACGGTATGTTGGGTTACCCGGCTGGCGCTTGAGTGACATATAATCCCTACAGGTTATCCGACGTCCAGTGTTGGATGGGTGCGTTTTGATGAGTCAATCTGTCCATACAGTTAACCCAGGCCTGGTGGTTGTCAATATCACTGACAATGTTTTGGAGCTAGGCATAGCACCGGAAGGTGTGTGGTGTTATAGATGACAAGTCATCAATTCCTAGTCAGATGATCGATCGGGATATGACGGTGCTCCCCACCGCCTGAGTCGTATCATGACACCAGTAATATAAGGGACTAAGGATTATCATAGTATAGTAGAGAACAGTGTTACGAGGGAGTAACATAAGTTTAGGATCACTAGAGTTCAACTCGCGTCGCACTCTGGGTGACTATGCGGGTTAATCGGATTAGGACTGATTAACGGAGCTTTCGATGTATCACCATAACAGTTAATCAGGGATCCGATTGGAGCGAGAGATCCTGAATCCTGAAGGTTCCACCTTGTCACTATGTATAGGAATTGTTCCCCGACCTAGTTGGATACGTTGGATGCGAAGTAGCGCGATGGAGCGCAAGCCCGGAGCCTAAGAACATAATTCACATATGTTAGGGGCCATAGGGGTATTTTGATAAATACTAAAATATGACTCAGAACATATTGAATATGAATTTTAAAATGAGCGGAATAATTTCAGGAGCTCATAGGCGCTGACGGAACTCGATTCTGAGTAGCGCACCTCACTCAATCTCTCTTTCAGTTTTTCACTTTTTGTAAAGGGCGTTTTCACCTAGGCTTCACGATAGACCTGTGGAAACCCTAAAAACTGCCCCCTCTTATCCCTATCTGCCTAGGGCCGGCCCTAGCTTGCATATGGCACTAGGAGGCTGGCCCTATAAGAAGAATAAAAAGGGAAGGGCCGGCCCTAGCCTCCCCCTTCTCCAAAAACCCGAACTCCCTCCCCTCTCTCCCTCTCTAAGGTTTTGGCCAAGGAAGAAAGAGGAAGAAGAAGGAAGAAGAAAAAGAAAGGAAGCTGAAGAAAGAAGAGATAAAGAGAAGGAGGAGATCTCGCGGCTCGCCATCGTCTGCGCAACGAATTCCTCCATTGGCTTGTAGTCCTTGTACTCAGAGATAGGACTTCGAGGATTCCTCAATTCGCAAAGGACAAGGTGTCATCCGATAGCTTCCCTTACGATTCATGTGCGGTTCATCATCGTTTTGTTCTCTCCGGATCATAGATCCACAAGGTATGATGATTCTAAACACCTAACTAGATGCATGCATGTCTTCCGTAGATTGTAGTATGCCTCTAGGGTGTCCGTATATATTCTAAGATCATAGATTTGCATGTAGATTGTTTTGTAGAATTAATTGTAATGAAACATATACCGTATGATCTTCGGATCTATCTTTTGCTTCCGCTGCGACTCTGATAACAGGATATAATTCTAATAATTGGTATCAGAGCATGATTTGGTGTGTGTTTCATGCATGAATTCGTGAAAATATCATGTGAATATATGATTTGGTGTGTGTTTCATGCAATATGTTTTCATCGGGGTTCGGCATAGATTCTGCATATGGATTGTGCTATGTATCATCTTTTTGCAGGTGCTACGCTGAATAGTAATCTATGATTGCATGCCTCCGGGGGTCGGACCCCGGATTTAATTTTGTATTGATTATTATTGTTCTTGTGGATTTTAAGGTTATAAATGGGCGAGGGTGAAGGTTGACAACCCTTGGTTCCCTGACCATATTTTATTGGATTGTTTTATTTTCTTTCTAGCGAAATTGTACACGAACAAGCACTTACTCGGAGCGTGTTAGTTTTTTCGGTCACAGGAAGAAGGAGATGATGCTACATCCACGGTTCGGGCAAGTGGTACCATGGAGTGCAAAGACCCGGCAAAAGCGTGCACATTGGCGATGATCAGGATCGTCATCGGAGATCGTGCAGAATGGAAGAATAGGATATCTTGGCTGTGCTATGTAGGTTCAGGGGTCGGACTCTGGACTTGATTCAGTTTGGATGTTTTTTTATGTTGTTCTCTTTCTTAGTGTTTAGAGAACCCTGATTATAATTTAATTATCTATCTTCTTGTGAGTTAGTCTCTAGATCAGGCTTAGGGTTAGTACTAAGCTTATGGATTCATCGGTGTCTTTATATGGTTCTAACACGTGCGAATCCGGTGGCTAGCTAAAAGGAAAGGTGGTAACCGCCTTTGTGGTAGTTCAGGTAGTCAAGTACAGTACATCGAGATAGATGTAGTGTTAGATTTGTTTAGAGATAACTAATGTCCCCATAAGAAGTATGATATCCCTAGTGGGATGGCTTTTCCCCATATGGTCCTAGCGACCAAGTTAGGTTAGGATTCTACTAAGTGATACCCGTTTCTAGTTAACGTTTGATGGTAGTGTGAACTCATTACGATTTGGTTATACCACCATTAGGTTGAGGTCCGGCGGAGGTTATCGGATGTCCCTATTTAGCCAGCATCGAAACCTATAATGAGATGAGGTCTACTATGACATCAGACATCAAATTATGAATGAGGCGTCATTCTAGTGGGAGTCCTTTCCACGTTGACCATAGGCTAGGCTCCAGATCTTAGGATTATAGGCAAACTAGTGAAGTATCGGGATCCTTGGAATCTATGTAATGTGATCCTTGCAAGAAAGGTGAAAGCTGAGTATTCCAGGTAGGGACTATGATATTTTCCAAGGATACTAATACTTTGCGGGAAGGTTTGTAATCCTAATAGGAGCACGGTAGACCAGGGTCTAAGTCTAGGAGGTCGTGACCTTTCTAGATATGTATAAAACCTCATAAAGAAGGGATATGTAAGAGGTTCCCTCCAAAGGGGAGTCTCTAGCCTCCACAATCAACCGGCTAAGGGTCTGGGTGGGAGGTACGTAGTTCGATATTCCAACCGGGTGAGAGATGTGTTTACTTCCATGCTGGTTCACCTAGTGGTTTCCTTCAGGACATGGAGGATGCCAGTGGCAGTGGGTGACGGTTTTTTCTTGCACCGCGGGAGACTATGAACCCCCATACCGACACCACCTAGATTTGTGGGAAGTATCCGATAGCTTGTGTGAAGCTATCATTGCTGCGCACACGGGTCACATAAAGCTGGTCAAAAGGAGACTGGGAGGTCTTTCAGTTTGCCATGGGTAATTCTGATGAAGACTAGGTCGTAAAAACCCCGTTGATAAAAGCGGTTGCATGCTCTTACCGAGATGCTATCTCCAATTCAAGGCCGATATTCTCAGTACTCGAGCCCAGGGAATTTAGATTCCTGGATGTCTCCACTTGAGGTAGTGAAGACATAGCGGTTGGAGTAAATATTATTTATTTTTAAATTCCATAAAATAGATTGTAGTAGACCCTAATTTTTGCTTTAAACCATTATTTACAGAAATCATGACCAAACTCGACCCCCTTGCCTCCATCCTTAATGATAATAAACTTACGAGACCAAACTACATGGACTGGAAGCGTAACCTGATGCTCGTCGTAAGGGTTGGCAAACACACAATTGCCCTAAGTACCCCTCAACCGGCCATGCCAGGACCAAGTCCTACTAAGGCTCAGTTGAAGGAATGGAAAGATTGGCTAGATACTGATAAGATGTGTAAGTGCTATATAGTGGCATCCTTGCAGACCGTCCTTCAGAAAGTAAGTCGAAGACATGGCCTTCGCTTCAAACATGATGCCCTATTTAAAGGAAATGTTCGAGGGTCATAGTCGGGTAACTCGTTACCTGACCATCAAGAAATTGATGTCCACGAAGATGGCAGAGGGGACTTTAGTTTGGGATCATATGCTAAAATTGTTTGGCTATGTAAATGAGCTTGGTTCCTTCGATGTCATCTTGGATGCAGAGATCCAGACCGATATTTTCCTCGCATCTCTGTCAGGAGTGTTAAAGGGCTTCGTTACCAACTATAACCTTAACCGGTTGGAGATGTCTAACACAGAGCTCTTAGCGACACTCCAGGCGGCAGAGGACGGGATGAAGGCAGGAGCCCAATCCCTAAACATAGAGAGAAAGTCTTCTCTGAATGCCAAAGGCAAGTTTCAGAAAAGAAAGTCTAAGAAGCCCATGAAGATGGGTCAGGTGCAGTCGCAGGTTCCTAAACAGGATGGTCCGGCAAAGCACAAAGAAAAATATTTTCGATGTGGCAAGAAGGGGCACTGGAAGGGTAACTGCTGCGCAGCTCCCAAGAAAGTTGAGACATGTATATCTCAAATCCACATAGTGGAATCCCTTGTAGCATCCAGTTGTTCTCCAGTTTCATGGATTGTGGATTCTGGTTCCACAATCCAGATATTGTCTTGCAGTTTCTTGATGGAAGAAACTGAGGCCGTGGCAGAGGCTGAAGCAGTTGGAGATGTTGTCTTGCAGTTTCTTGATGGAAGAAGTTTATTACCTAGAGATATACTTTACGTACCATCCTTGAGACAAAACTTAATTTCTGTTTCCTTATTGAATAATGAAGGTTTTTCAGTTTTATTTGATGCTTCTGGTGTGTCAATTAAATTGAATAGTTCCTTTGTTTGTAAAGGAAAGACATAGAATGGTCACTATGTAATTAACTCCATTCATAAGCAGGATAACATAACTGAAGCCTGTGTGGTTAATTCATCTAAAAGCAAAAATACCTCAGATAATCTAACACTCTTTTGGCATCTAAGGCTTGGACACATAGTCTCATACAGGATTCACAGGTTGGTTAAGGTAAGACTTTTAAGTCCAGATATTTCCAAAAGTCTACCAATGTGTGAGTCTTGCCTGGAAGGCAAGATGACTAAAAGATCTTTCCGAGCCAAAGGTAGCAGATCTCAGGAGGTATTAGAGTTGCTACACACTGATGTATGTGGGCCCATAAGTGTCCATGCCATAGGAGACTTCGAGTATTTCATCACCTTCACAGATGATCACTCGAGATTTGGATATATATACCTAATGCGGCAGAAGTCTGAATCCTTTGATAAGTTCAAGGAGTTCAGAGCTGAAGCAGAAAAGTAGACGAGTAAGAGTATCAAGTCTCTTAGATCAGATCAAGGAGATGAATACCTATCGGATGAATTTATTGGGTACCTGTGTGAGCATAGGATCATATCCCAGTTAACTGCACCAGGGACACCGTAACAAAATGGTATATCTGAGAGGAGAAATCGAACTTTGTTAGACATGGTTCGGACTATGATGAGTTATACAATATTGCCACCTAGTTTTTGGGGATATACCCTAGAGATGGCAGCATATACTTTGAACTTTGTTCCATCAAAGTCAGTACCTCTAACTCCTTAGGAGCTGTGGTTGAAGCGAAGGCCAAGCCTACAACACTTTAGGATTTGGGGTTGTCCAGCACATGTGCAAAAGAACAAGCGAGATAAGATGAAGTCAAAGACTAAGGTATGTTTGTTCGTTGGGTATCCAAAAGGGACAAAGGGTGGTTTATTTTATGATCCTGAGGATAGAAAGGTTGTCGTCTTGACGAACACCGTATTCTTGGAGCATGATTATCTAATAGACCATAAGCCCACCAATAAAGTAGTTCTTGAAGAATTGCTTGGTAGTGATGGGAGTACGCAGACAGAAAACATAGTGGGAGCCGATACCACTAAGATAAACGATACTGTAGAATCGACTCCTATAAAACCACCGCAGGCTCGTCGCAGTAGGAGAACCACAAGAGCTCCTGATAGATACATTGGAGAAGCCTTCTTGGTAGATCCAGAGTTTCAGGAAAATGATCCTCTGAACTATGACGAAGCGATGGTATCCTCTGACCATGTAGCATGGCCAAAAGCTATGGAGGCAGAACTGACATCGATGTCCTAAAACTTGATCTTGATACTTGTAACACCGTCTCACAATATTAAACCTGTTGGGTGTAAGTGGGTGTACAAAAGAAAAAGAGGTCCGGATGGTACCGTTGAGACTTACAAAGCTAGACTAGTCACTAAGGGTTATACCCAGCGAGAAGGGATCAACTATGACGAAATATTTTCGCCATTGGCTATGCTTAAGTCAATCCGGATCCTCTTGTCCATTATAGCCCATTATGATTGGGAGATCTGGCAAATGGACGTCAAGACCGCATTCCTCAATGGGGATTTGGAAGAAGACATCTATATGTCCCAGCCTCCAGGCTTTGTCGCAAAAGGTCAGGAAAGTCTGGTGTGCAAGTTGCAAAGGTCCATCTATGGACCGAAGTAAGCATCCAGAAGTTGAAACATGCATTTTTATTAGGCTATCCAGTCTTATAGATTTGAACAGAACCTGGATGAACCATGTGTTTATAAAAGGAGCGATAAGATTATAGTAGTTTTTCTGGTAATTTACGTGGATAATATCCTGCTCATTGGAAACGATGTTGGAACGTTGTCTATCGTAAAGGTGTGGTTATCCTCTCAATTTGACATGAAAGACCTGGCTGAAGCGAGTTATGTTCTGGGGATCAAGGTAACTCGAGATCGGCAGAACAAGACTCTCTCGCTGCCACAATCAGCCTACATAGATACTATCTTGGTCAGATTCAGTATGCACAACTCCAAGAAGGGATTGGTTCCATTCATACATGGAATGAAATTATCCAAGGATCAAGGTCCTAAGACTCCTGAGAAGAGGGTAGAGATACAGAAGATACCTTATGCTTCGGCTGTAGGGAGTCTGATATATGCTATACAGTACACGAGACCAGATATATACTATGCAGTAGGCATAATGGGCAGGTATCAGTCAAATCCGGGTCCAGGGCACTGGACTGCTGTGAAAAGTATACTCAAGTATCTCCGTAGGACGGGAGATTATGAGTTAGTTTACTCTTCACAGGAACTGATGCCGATTGGGTATACGGATTTTGACTTTGAATCAGATCCGGAATCCAGGAGATCGATGTCAGGGTTTTTGTTTTCATTGGGAGGAGCTATTAGTTGGAGGAGCATGAAGCAGGGATGGATCACGGATTCGACGACAGAGGCTGAGTATATTGTGGCGTGCGAAGTAGCCAAGGAGGCGGTGAGGCTGAAGAAGTTTCTCACAGACTTAGGATGTGCACCAATCATATTGTCCTTTACTGCGACATTAGTAGAGCGGTAGCACAATCCAAAGAACCAAGATATCACTAGAAGAGAAGCATATCGAGTGGAAATACTACATTATCCAGTACTTGCAGAAACGAGGGGAGGTTGTAGTGACTCAGGTGGCGTTTGCAGATAACATGGCGGACCCTTTCACAAAGGCGTTACTGACCAAGGCTTTTGAGAAGCACGTGGATGCCATGGGAGTTAAGACTGTTGTTCCCCACTAGGCCAAGTGGGAGATTGTTGTATCTCGTGTGTCCTAAGCGTGGATTTTCTGTATTAATATTAATAAAGATGACTTTGGTTATTGCTTCAATTAGAATACTACTTTGGTATATGTTAATACACATATAATAAAGGACCCTAGGGAACATAGTAGGCCACTGAGGCGCATGGTGGATCCATGCTTGGGAGACCCAGTGGACCAGTTGTACGTGTGTAGACCTATAACTAGTTCACAACTTAGGTGATGCTGGTTGCTTCACCGAGAACAAGCTGTTGGCAGGTAGAGGATGTGGTGAAGTCTCCACCACGGAACATGGGATTCCCATTCATCTGACCAAGTACGATGATCGTGTTGAACAGGAACCAATACGGTGCATAGTTCAGTGATTCAGACACTGGTGCATAAACCGTCTTACTACTAGAGATAATCTGTCCTTAATCCTGAGGGACCATGTGTACTGGGCCAAGCAGTTGTGTGGTGCTTTGATGTGCCAACGTGTGTGGACCTTCCATAGTCCAATACCACGGTAAGTTGGGTTACCCGGCTGGTGCTTGAGTGACATAGAATCCCTACAGGTTATCCGACGTCCAGTATTGGATGTGTGCGTTTTGATAAGTCAATCTGTCCACACAGTTAACCCAAGCCTGGTGGTTGTCAGTATGACTGATGATGTTTTGGATGCTAGGTATAGCACCGGAAGGTGTGTGGCTTTATAGATGACAAGTCATCAATTTTTAGTCAGATGATCGATCGGGATCTGACGGTGCTCCCCACCGCCCGAGTCGTATCATAACACCAGTAATAGGAGGGACTAAGGATTATCATAGTATAATAGAGAATAGGGTTACAAGGGAGTAACATAAGTTTCGGATGACTAGAGTTCAACTGGCGTCGTACTCTGGGTTGCTACGCGGGTTAATCGGATTAGGACTGATTAACGGAACTTTCGGTGTATCACCGGAACAGTTAATCAAGGATCCAGTTGGAGCTAGAGATCCTGAACCCTGAAGGTTCCACCCGGTCATTGTGTATAGGAATTGTTCCCCGACCTAGTTGGATATGTTGGATGCGAAGTAGCGCAATGGAGCGCAAGCCCGGAGCCGAAGAACCTAATTCACACATGTTAGGGGCTGTACGGGTATTTTGGTAAATACTGAAATATGGCTCAGAACATATTGAATATGAATCTTAAAATGAGCGGAATAATTTCAGGAGCTCATAGGTGCTGACGAAACTCGATTCCGAGTAGCCCATCTCACTAAATCTCACTTTCAGTTTTTCACTTTTCGTGAAGGGCGTTTTCGTCCAGGCTTCACGATAGACCTGTGGAAACCCTAAAAACCACCCCCTCTTATCCCTATCTACCTAGGGCCAGCCCTAGCTTGCGTATTGCACTAGGAGGCTGGCCCTATAAGAGGAATAGAGAGGGAGGGGTCGGCCCTATGGGTGCAAATTTTGGCAAGACGTCTGCAAACAACGGGACCCACCGGCCCTGCCTGGTGGGCCCCCGAAGACCACAGCGGGACCCACCGGTCCTGCCTGGTAGGCCCACAAAGACTACAGTGGGACCCACCGGCCCCGCCTGGTGGGCCCACGAAGACTATCGTGGGACCCACCGGCCCTGCCTGGTGGGCCCAAGAGCCTGTGGAATCCCCCAGGAGACGGTAGCGGGGCCCACCAGCTTTACCTGGAGGATCCCCAGATACGACAGCAGAAACCGCCATTTACCCCGGAATTCCTCCCCGGGAATTCTATAAATAACAGAGCCTTCGAATGTAAATGGATCCGAAAAATCTGATTTCCACTTCTGAGATCTGATTTTCAGAACCCAGAGCTCTGGAATTTCTCAGCTTTCCCTCTTCCACCTCTCTTTGATCTTCTTCTCTCCTTTAAGAGATCAGAGTGGTTTCAGTGATACTTGGCCTGTCGAGATCACTTCGATACAAGTGTTAGTGAATTCGGGTTGCTCCCTATAGCACGGAGACGTAGGCTTCGGCTGAATTCCGAGATCACATCTCTCGTGTCCAACTTTCTCTGCTTGCATATTGAGAGTTTCAACTCCCATCGACAGATCAAACAACGATCTTCGACTCAAAACTTCAATTGACTGGTGCGGCGAGGTCTTCGGGTCGGCACGAAGATTTTCCTTCACAGTTTGGCGCCGTCTGTGGGATTCGTTCGAAAAGCCAAGTCCGCTCCACAACAAGTATCAGATCGGTTGAGCAGACAACCGATCTAAATAACCAAACTTCCCGGTTCCCTCGGTTGAGCGGACAACCGATTGGACACGAGCGATCTGGTTGCTTCCTCCGCTTTCACTGAATGGCGAAGACTTTATCAGGATCATCCAGAGGGAAGATACTCACAACGACATCAGTTTCGACCCGAAACTCACTCAATGAGTCGACGGCTCAACTTCAATCCAACAACCCACTCTTTCTAGACAATCCATCGTCGATATCTCCCATCGATATCCTAAGCCTTTCAAGTCTGACTCTCCTCCAATCCCTATATTGGGGGTGAGGTTCGAAACGAAAGGGCTCACTTGAAGACTACAACGAGGTGATAGGCAAAGGTATATGTTACATATCCGCAAAGTCCGAGGCACACTCACTGCCTCGGCATTCGGCGAAGCCCAAGGAGACAGCCTTGGCACTCGAATGCAAAGTCCGGAGCACACTCGCCACATCGATATGCGGTAAAGTCCAAGGAGATAGTCTTGACACTCAAAAACATAGTTCGGAGCGGTCGCCGCCTCTTCAAGTTTCATTTCAAATTCTATCCAATCAAATGCTCCGAGGCCGATCAACTGCAACAGTACAAAGCTATGTGCCCCGCAGGTACGACTGAAACGGCGCTTCGCCTAAGTCTACCGATACAAAGGCACTACGTTGAGTACTCCGAATCATTGGTGTTGCACACGCTCCCGTTGTCACGTAAGGACACATGCGCCCGTGCCTCACCACAGTTAGATCGGTTCGCGTTGCGACACGACCGACTAACCTGCAACAGTACAAAGCTATGTGCCCCGCAGGTACGACTGAAACGACGCTTTGCCTAAGTCTACTGATACAAAGGCACTACGCTGAGTACTCCGAATCATTGGTGTTGCACACGCTCCCGTTGTCACGTAAGGACACATGCGCCCGTGCCTCACCACAGTTAGATTGGTTCGCGTTGCGACACGACCGACTAACCTGCAACAGTACAAAGCTATGTGCCCCGCAGGTACGACTGAAACGGCACTTCGCCTAAGTCTACCGATACAAAGGCACTACGCTGAGTACTCCGAATCATTGGTGTTGCACACGCTCCCGTTGTCACGTAAGGACACATGCGCCCGTGCCTCACCACAGTTAGATCGGTTCGCGTTGCGACACGACCGACTAACCTGCAACAGTACAAAGCTATGTGCCCCGCAGGTACGACTGAAACGACGCTTCGCCTAAGTCTACCGATACAAAGGCACTACGCTGAGTACTCCGAATCATTGGTGTTGCACACGCTCCCGTTGTCACGTAAGGACACATGCGCCCGTGCCTCACCACAGTTAGATCGGTTCGCGTTGCGACACTACCGACTAACCTGCAATAGTACAAAGCTATGGGCCTCGCAGGTACGACTGAAACGGCGCTTTGCCTAAGTCTACCGATACAAAGGCACTACGCTGAGTACTCCGAATCATTTGTGTTGCACACGCTCCCGTTGTCACGTAAGGACACATGCGCCCGTGCCTCACCACAGTTAGATCGGTTCGCGTTGCGACACTACCGACTAACCTGCAACAGTACAAAGCTATGTACCTCGCAGGTACAACTGAAATGGCGCTTCGCCTAAGTCGACCGATACAAAGGCACTACGCTAAATACTCCGAATTCTAACCTTCATCATTCAAACCAGCCCAAGGAGACAACTTTGACATTCGAGGGCAAAGTCTGAGGCCTGAACCTCAGCATTCGAAGGCAAAGTCCAAACCTAATTCTAGTATTTGGCAGCAAAGTCCTAAGCCATAGCCTCGGCTCCCAACAGAGAATTTTGAAACACAATTGATGCTCGGCTGTGAAAAGTTGGAGGCCATAGCTGACAGTTGCAGGCAAACCGTTCAGGGGGTAGTCAAAACATTTGAAGGTCAATCATCGATCTCCGGACAGTAATTGAGCATCTAGTAATGGCATATCGTCTCAACCGATCAATCAAACTTCAAGGCTATTTTCGCAAAGTTCAGCCAGAAAAGTCGATCCCCTGGACCATTACCAGTAAACGACAATCGTTCGATTAGCCCTTAGCCTGGAGTTGCCCTTGTTCGTCCGTGCACTCGACGTAGCATGGAAGCCCACAAGCTCTGATATGCATCTTCCAAGAGCAACATGCATATCTACTGAACCGCATTGAAGTTCGATTAGAAAATTACACTTAAACCTGTTGACGGGTTGCAACGGCTGAGATGGTCATTCAATCGCAACATTTCAAGATCATGCAATTGACGATTGGGATTTGCACTCACAGCGGGTATAGCATTTGTGGCAAAACACCTCAAGTTGAAGATCATTCACTACCAAGTGCCCAAATTCACTACCAAGTGCCCAACAAGATTTAACATCTTTTCATGAGTGGATCGGAGCACCCAACAATTGGGTTGGTTGAATCATATTTGTCCATACCCAAAGGTTTGGTAGAATAGCATGGTTCGATTGAAAGATGACCATGCAGTCAACAAGGCATCATATCACCGTACCTATTTCACGTGGTTTGACACCCAATATCTCCCGATTTGGGCAAACAGCAAACACAAGGCCTCCAAGTGGTTCAGATTTTTTTTCATTGCTTTTGAGTAAGAAATCAGCGGCCAGGATTCGCCAATGAAACCTCAACTTTCATTTGGCTCACTGTGAGCCCGTGACTCACGTTTGCTGCTGCCAACTACAACCTCCGTTGGAAACGAGATCAGCGGCCAGGATTCGCCAATGAAACCTCAACTTTCGTTCGGTTCACTGTGAGCCCGTGACTCACATTTGCTGCTGCCCACTACAACCTCCGTTGGAAACGAGATCAGCGGCCAGGATTCGCCAATGAAACCTCAACTTTCGTTCGGTTCACTGTGAACCCGTGACCCACGTTTGCTGCACAAATGCCCTCGTGAGGTCACAGTGCTCTCTCCCATCGACGACGACGAAGTGCTGAAGCTCCGCCCCTCCCAATCGAGCACAGCTGCAGCGTCCCCTATCTTCACCGATAACAACAGCACTCTGCCGCAGATCGGCTGCCGGCAATCGATCGGGCAAAACCAACCGGTTGAGGTTTCAGCGATCGGTCGCCAAGGGGTTTTTCTACAGATTTAGTTCAAAATCACCCGATCGGTGCCTCCGATCGGTCGAATTTGCCCGATCGGTCGAATTTGACCGATTGGTCAAATTCGCCCGATCGAAAAACCTCGATCCCCTTCTTCCCCTTCGTCCTCCATTTGATCGGCCAAAAATCCACTGATCTGATGCCAAAATGTGGATATCCAACCGATCACCCAATTCCTGACCGGCTGTTTTTGTCCGATCGGTGAATTTCATCCGATCGATGAAATTCTCCCGAACGTTGATCTGCACCCGATCGGCTACCTCCACCCGATCGGCGATTTGCACCCGATCAGCCTCCTCACGATCATCGGCGAAATTCTCCCGAACGGTGATCTGCACCCGATCGGTTACCTTCACCCGATCGGCGATTTGCACCCGATCAGCCTCCTCACGATCATCGGCGAAATTCTCCCGAACGGTGATCTGCACCCGATTGGCTACCTCCACCCGATCGGCGATTTGCACCCGATCAGCCTCCTCACGATCGGCGAAATTCTCCCGAACGGTGATCTGCACCCGATTGGCTACCTCCACCCGATCGGCGATTTGCACCCGATCAATCAACCTTCTTCTCTCAATGGGTCATCTATAGCTGCAATCAATCCTCCTCCCTCCCTCAACCTGATTGACATCCAAATCCGACAACCCCCCTACAACATCCGCAAATTGCAACAAATCGTGGGTAGAGGCCAGCCTCCCCTCTTCGATCTAATCCATCAGCATTAGAGGCAGGCGGTTGAAACCGCGACCCTGGCAGAGGGTCTTCCGTTGATCGGTCAAATTTGACCGATCACTTTGACCGATCAACTCGACCGATCACTTTGACCGATCAGTCGAATATCTACTGGATCGGTCAAAAAACTATTTTTTGACCGATCACTTCGACCTCGACCGGTTGAATTTGACCGATCACCTTGACCGATCACTCCAACCTCAACCTGTTGAAATTAACCGATCGGTCAGATTTGACCGATCGGTCAAATTCAACCGATCGATCGAATTTCTACTGGATCGGTCAGAAAACTATGTTTTCTGACCGATCACTCCAACCTCGACCGGTTAAAATTAACCGATCGGTCAGATTTGACCGATCGGTCAAATTCAACCGATCGGTCGAATTTCTACTGGATCGGTCAGAAAACTGTGTTTTCTGACCGATCACTCCAACCTCGACCGGTTGAATTTGACCGATCAGTCAAAATTGACCGATCGGTCATGTTTGACCGATCAGTCAGAACGTGACCGATTAATCTTATTTTTTCAACGCTAACACTCGACAAAGCTCCTCTGCGTGTGTGACAGGGGGTCGTTAGCTTTGCACCACGAATCCAAGCCAGCCAAGGTGGCCTCTTAGCTAACTAGGAGGGGGTAACTGTGGGTACAAATTTTGGCAAGACGTCTGCAAACAACGGGACCCACCGGCCCTGCCTGGTGGGCCCCCGAAGACCACAGCGGAACCCACCGGCCCTGCCTGGTAGGCCCACGAAGACTACAGTGGGACCCACCGGCCCCGCCTGGTGGGCCCACGAAGACTATCGCGGGACCCACCGGCCCTGTCTGGTGGGCCCAAGAGCCTGTGGAATCCCCCAGGAGACGGTAGCGGGGCCCACCAGCTTTACCTGGAGGATCCCCAGATACGACAGCAGAAACCGCCATTTACCCCGGAATTCCTCCCCGGGAATTCTATAAATAGCAGAGCCTTCGAATGTAAATGGATCCGAAAAATCTGATTTCCACTTCTGAGATTTGATTTTCAGAACCCAGAGCTCTGGAATTTCTCAGCTTTCCCTCTTCCACATCTCTTTGATCTTCTTCTCTCCTTTAAGAGATCAGAGTGGTTTCAGTGATACTCGGCCTGTCGAGATCACTTCGATACAAGTGTTAGTGAATTCGGGTTGCTCCCTATAGCACGGAGACGTAGGCTTCGGCTGAACTCCGAGATCACATCTCTCGTGTCCAACTTTCTCTGCTTGCATATTGAGAGTTTCAACTCCCATCGACAGATCAAACAACGATCTTTGACTCAAAACTTCAATAGACTGGTGCGACGAGGTCTTCGGGTCGGCACGAAGATTTTCCCCCACAGGCCCTAGCCTCCCCCCTCTCCAAAAACCCGAACTCCCTCCCCTCTCTCCCTCTCTAAGGTTTCGGCCAAGAAAGAAAGAGGAAGAAGAAGGAGGAAGGAAGGAGAAGGAAGAAGAGAGAAAGAAAAGGAGGAGATCTCGCGGCTCGTCATCGTCTTCGCAACGAATTCCTCCATCGGCTCGTAGTCCTTGCACTTAGAGATAGAACTTCGAGGATTCCTCAATTCGCAAAGGACAAGGTGCCATCCGACAGCTTCCCTTGCGATTCACGTGCGGTTCATCATCGTTCCGTTTTCTCTGGATCATAGATCCACATGGTATGATGATTCTAAACACCTAACTAGATACATGCATGTCTTCCGTAGATCGTAGTATGGCTCTAGGGTGTCCGCACATATGCTAAGATCATAGATTTGCATGTAGATTATTTTGTAGAATTAATTGTAATGAAACATACACCGTATGATCTTCGGATCTATCTTTTGCTTCCGCTGCGACTCTGATAACAGGATATAATTCCAACACTAGGTCCTCTCCTCAAATGGAAAAATTGGGGTGACATCCCATTACTTTTTGGATATTGCACTTACCTCCCTCGAGGTTTCCTTTTATTAGTAGCAATCTCCCCTGGACAAGCAGTTATGAGTGATATCATCAGATAAGTCCAAAAATAGATATTTTAACGAGATCTACTGTGATTCACATAATAATTTCGGATTGGATGCCAATCCAATGGCTATTAAATCCCTATGAGCCAAAATTTTCCAAAGTGGCTATAAAAGAAGACTAGTGAATTTTGTTTTGACAAAGGATTTGGTGTCCTCAGCAAGTATGTATACTATGCGCCTCGCTCTTCTCGTCCTGATTCTTGGAAGCCTATGTTCTCTTGACCAATGTAAGTTCTCAGTTCCTTCTCATATCTATTCTATTATCTAAATTCAGGAAGAGAGAAGATTTAATTTGTTTGGCTATGGTACATTGTTTGGGTGGTGCATACATCATAACTAATATATGTTTGCTCGCAAACATCCATATGTTGCAGTGATCATATATTGTACTAGGTGACTAAGCGGGCTAGGCGGTGCATACACACTAACAACCAAATGTTATTGTGCTCTATTGCATATGTTGCAACACGTCCAGTGCATATGTTACACGTCAGGGATACACATAATCGATCGCACCAACATGATCGCATTTGAGGGAATAGGCAGTATGGTCCTTCCGACTAGCTAACACGCTAGTTCTCCCCAATATTTAGGTACCACGTGGTATTTTTTAATAATTTTTTTTTTAATGGATGATCAATCCTCTCTACTTGGATCATGATTTAAAAAAAAATTAAACAAAAACTTAAAAAAACATGATCAACGGTCGACAAATTTAACGGTAAATTGTAACGCACAGATACCCCTTGCTATGATTAATCTAAAAATGTCACGTACTTGACATACATTTTTTTCAATTTTTTTTTTTTCATAATCATTGTTAGGAAGGGTGAGCCCATATTGACCAACCCCTAACACTAGTTAAAAATTACCACGTGGCACTTGAATTGAAGGAAGAACTAGCGTGTTGACTAGTCGGAAGGACCGTGCACCATATTCTCATATATATATATATATATGGGCAGGAATACTCTTACTTATGGAGTGGTTTCTTATACAATTACAGACCTTCTCTTACCTATCCTAGATGTTTCAGAATTTGAAAAAACATGTTTATGAAAATGGTTAACGGCCATTCAAAGTTTAAGAAACGAAATGGCACATGATCACAGCCCTATCCAGCTGTTGTTATGTCATGATTACAAAAATGCTCAAGGACGGGACAAAATTTTTTTCCGTGGGTGCAGATCGATCTCAGAGAACCTCTTAGGTTACGACCTCAGAGAATCTCTGAGGTTCATGCAAAAATTGAATCGCAGATGCTCTTTTGCATGTCAAGGTTAAGTACCATTCATTGATTAGGGTTTGGTGTAACGGACGGTTGCGATTCAACAACCACCGTTCTTTTAGGTTGTGATTCAGTTTTGGTGATTTTCTGAGGTCCCAACCTCATATGATCCCGTCCCAGTTTTCCAGTTTTCCCTAGTTAATTAATTAAAAGTACCTATCCCATGCTCTTGACAGGCCGCGAAATTGAAAGGATCGGTGACGTGAGCGTGGGAGGTGGGGCTAATCTCGTGGTCATAGCATGCCTTCCCTCAGATTGCGGAGGTGTTAAATGCTATTGCTGTGTAACTCGTCCGTGGCTACCGTGCTTTGCACGTAGGGATTATTGCGAGTCCCACTGCGACACTTGCAACCCCAAATGCCAATCCACATTTCCTCATCAGCTCTCCCCTCCTATTGCTGCTGCCCCATCACCCCTCTGATGTGGATCGCCATATTTCCATGTATATGCATGCTTTACATGCATTATCTCAATAATATAATCTGGGTCTAGCTATTAACAACTATATAATGTCACTTATCGATATTTTTCTTCCATAAGATTTTTTATTCTGTTTTTCGGTAAGGAAAAAAACTAAGCTAACAGTATGAAGCCCTGAAGAACATATAACAGGAGTTATCCACTACCACTTAAGGACGTAAGGCACTCTGAAAGGCACCAGCCTTACCAAATGTTTGTTTTCCCCTGCTAACCAACTTGCTGGCAAAATCAGGGTATTTGGCGTTTTGAGCCCTCCGGAGCGCTTCAGCCCTCTTTCTCCGCTCGAGCTAGGGTTAGGGTTTCTGTTGTAACGTTTCAATTATTTGAAATAGCTCCATCCAACCGCTGTTATGTCATGCTTATGAAAATGCCCAAGGGCGAGAGAAATTTCTCTAATGGGAAGTTGTGATTCAATTTTAACTCTAACATCAGAGGATCCCGTCCCATTTTCTCCTAGCTAGTAGTTGTTTCTAAACTTACCTATCACATGCTCTTGACAGGCCGAGAAATTGAAAGGATCGGTGAGGAGGAAGGGAATCGGAGTGACGTGAGCATTGGGGGTGGGACTAAAATCGTCATCATACCATGCGTCAAACGCGATTGCGATGGCGTCACGTGCTACTGCTGCGAAAGCCGTTCATACCAGGGGTGCTTTCCTACTTGGAAGACATGCCAAGACAACTGCGATCGATATTGCAACCCCAAATGCCAGTCGCCCCGTATTGCTGCTGCCCCATCACCTAATTCCTGAACTGCTGTGGATCGCCATATTTCCATGTATATGCATGCTTTACATGCATTATCTCAATAATAAAATTTGGGTCTAGCTATTAAGAACCATATAATGTCACTGATCCGATCGATTGCTTTCTTCCATAAGATTTCCATGTTTGTTTTCCCCTGCTAACCAACCTGCCGGTTGGTTTCCTTCCCTGTGTATATGTGAAAGTCTGACTATAGGCAAGGATCCGATTCTTATCTAAATTGATGGGGAAGGAAATGTTCACCTTGTGAAGCTTGTAGCCATGAGAGAACACATAATGAATCACCTTCAATCCAAATC
Organism: Chamaelirium japonicum; assembly: GCA_947650365.1. NCBI lineage: Eukaryota > Viridiplantae > Streptophyta > Magnoliopsida > Liliales > Melanthiaceae > Chamaelirium > Chamaelirium japonicum. The sequence goes on from OX393552.1 coordinate 7,448,549, forward strand.
TTTGAAGGATGGAATGGTGCACCAAGTACCTGAAGGCCCTCCCATATGGCACCAACTTCTACATCAATAACTGAAGTAGTAGACCCAGGTACAGATCTAGCACATAGAATGGGACAAGTGGAGTTGCAAAGAAGGAAACCTGCACCAACATGACCTGTAGCAAGGGAAGCATCACCATCAAAATTTAGTTTTATTTCCCCAGGATCAGGTGGAAACCCGAGTATAAGGTGAGCACAAAGACAAAGACGTCGCCCAAGCATAGTCCTGATAATGAAGCATGCAGTCACGAAGAACTCGATATGGCCGAAACGCTAAAACCGCAAGAATGGTCCCTCCCTTTGTTGGCATAACTTGTAAGACCAAAAACATGCTCTCGGTTATGTTAGCCCATGTGTCGTTCAGTCATTTCTTGTCTGCAGTTAGTTGTGCAACTACTAAATATTCATTGTAGACACTATGGGGGGGGGGGGGGAGGAGAATCTGGCCTGCCTGGCATACCCGATCGTCAGATGGAGCAGCACACCTCCTCCTCCTTTCCACTGTACCTGCAAGAAGACCGAGACTCACCTCCGAGCCAAGGCCCCTCCGATGATCAAGTCAGGGAAGGGGCAACAAATGTGGTCTAGGGTTAGGGAGCGAAAGATTGCTTACCTGTCCATGAAGGGGCGGGGTTCTTTTATAGACCTTCTCCTACATGTCGTACGGGTATAGCTCGCGGGATTTCCTTCGAGAATATCGGGATGATTACGGCGGATCCTACACGATCGGACGACTTTCATATCTTTCCTTCTATGCTCCCGTTGATCGTGGGCCCCTGATCAGTCATGAGCGACCCTCGCTCCTAACGGACTAGATATCATTGAGATCGCCCGGCCCGACAAATCCCTGGAAGTCCGCCGAGGTCTTCTAGCCGTTATGAACGTCTTCCGATCTTTCCTTGCCCAGGGGCGGCTCTTCGCCGCCTATCAGATCAGCCTTCTTGTGGGTCCGAGTTATCAAGACAGGTCCACGACTTGCCTGACCCTTTCCCCGACCTGGTTTCCATTATGGAGCTCGAGTCAACTTGATCCTTTTCCAGGGCTTACACGCAGCTCGCGGGTTGAGTTGGACAGGATTAGTGCCGGTCCGACCGATCCGGTTCTCCAGATCTCTAGCCTTGCCGAGTCGGGTAGTTCCATTGTACATGTGTCATCATCTGGACGGGGCACCGGGAAATCCCTTCTACAAAAGCCCCCTTTCGGTCCTTATGTCTAAAGACCAAGGGCCGAAAGTGTCATCCATCACCGGGGTTTCACCACGTGCCCTGAATCGGGAGTGGCGGCTCGCGGACACGATGGGTAATCATCATTGCCCCTCTCAAGCTCTTGTGGTGGGGGCCGCAATCCCATCATACTTAAATGGGGATCCTGACCACCGAGGTGGATGATTTGTCGACCTTTGGATTTCTCCCTTCTCGAAGCTTCAGATCGTGGCGTCGTTCCGACTTCTTCGATCCCGAAAGGTGGGCGATGTCTTCAAATACTTTTTTTGGCGTTTAAATGGGATGCATGTCCTCTATTGCCTATCCCCTTCTTTTTTCCCTCACTTTCTGTGGGAGCTTTCTTCATCCGGCCATGGCTCGTCACGGGGACCTCTTGATGCTCGCCCCAGAGGAGCAACTAGTCGTGCTAAAGGAGGAGTTCCTCTTCCTCCAGCATTGTGATGTCCGACCCACGAATATCTCCACCTCTACCGAGCCCATCTACACTATCATCTTTGGTGATCAGCTATGTGTCGGGCTATTGCTACCGCTGAGGCCTTTCTCGGGGCGGTTCCTTGCCTTTCTCCACCTTGCTCGCTCCAGTTGGGTGGAAACTCCTAGCGGATCCTTCGTTGCTACAACGCTCTCCATGCCCAAGGGATTTTAATTGACCTCGACTGGTTCTTTGGCAAATACCTCGTGAAGAGGGTTCAGGTCCAGGGGATCTAGGGGGTGTACTTCAGTAGTCGCTCTTCCGTAGCCCCGGTGTTCGACGGGTTCCCGGACTCCGATCCTACTTGGATAATCCTACCGTTGTGCCTAGCTGGGGACTGGCGCGGCAAGCTCGAGGTACCGAAGTTCAACACCCTCGTGCCTGCCAGAATCTCGCTTCGCTGTAATTGCCTTAAGGGGAAGAGAGCCCAGAAGGCATGTAACCACGTCGATGCCCAGATTGCGGACATCTACGGGCGTACACTAGTTTATTGGGAGACCGTCTTCCGGTCCGATCCCAGCATGCCTGTGGCATGGCAAGTGACCATTGCTCAAGGTGGGAACATGCCTCAGGACGGGTCCCTTGGTGTAGGCAGCCAGACAGGAATACCACCCTCAATGGCGATACTAGCAGCAGCGTGGAGCACGAGGAGGACAATAGTGATGGCGAGGAGAGCAGCGGTTCCAATGGGGATGATGAGACCAACTTGAGGCGCCCGGGTGGCTCCAACAGTGATGGCGAGGGTCCCGACGGTGGTGCTGGCGTCGGTCCCTTGGGCCATGGTGACAGCAGCAGCATGGGTGAGCTCAGTGTGACCAGCTCCGGCTGCAGTCCCAATATCCCAGATCCTATCGCTTAATCTCACTCGAAGGAGATAGGCTACAAAGGGCTTGGAATGTCAGACATCTCAAAATATTTTATCCCTGATGTGAATTCTGTAATGAATAGTGTTTGTTCCAATTTTAGTCTTGTTCATGCCAATTCTACACATTCAAATGACTATACAAATAGTTTTGATGTTGTGATGCCGCGCAACTCTTAACTGGCAGATCGACTAACAATTTGGGTGTTTGTGTTGCGACACGACCCCTCACAGGCAGAAACAAATAATATTGATATTGTGATGCAGCGCAACTCTTAACTAGCAGATCGACCAACAGTTTGGGTGTTTATGTTGCGACACAACCCCTCACAGGTAGAAATAAATAGTTTTGGAGTTACGATACAGCGCAACTCCTAAGACAAATCGATAAATAGTTTGGGTGCTTGTGTTGCGACACAACCCCTAGCTGATAGGAACATTCATTCAACCATTCAATGCAGAATATTCATTATCAAAGAGACAATTTCATTCTAAACATCCAAAAATTTTCTGTCATTCAAAATACAAGTATAAAAAGTTAGATACATCAAGGCTTAGGCATACTCGGTGCCCTAGATCTATCTCCTTCAGAACTGCCGCGGGCCTTGCTTGCCACGAAAGCCTTCGAAGATTGGGCGCCGCTGCTGTGAGCTAGCCTAAGAGCTTCCATGGCCTTTTCTGCTGTCGACTTGTAGCTCGCCAAGTCGACATTCAGCTGTTAGATCTCGAGCTCATGGGCCTCTTCTCTTTCAGCGGAAGCACCCTTTAGTTGTTTGATCTCCTCATTATGCTTGAAGGAGAGCTCCTTCATCTTGAAAAAGCGATTTCTCAGGCTCTGAAGATCTTTTTTCGCTACTACGAATTCAGCCTCCATCTTCTTCTTCTTCATATGCTCCTCATTGTGGGTTGACTGCTGACTTGAGGATAGCTCCGCCGATAGCTTCATCCTCTTATTGTTAGCCTCCTACAAGAGGATATTCAATCAGGCTATCTCGGCTACGGTCTCCCTCTCGCCGGCCTTCTTAAAGAGCCTACTGTTTAACTTCAGTAAGGCAGACATTTGCATATCAACAGAAACAAGTCAAAGACAAATCAGATCAAGTGTGGCTAAAGACAAAATTAATTAAGCTACTCACCATAACTTCGAGCCTGTTCAATGACTCTTCAAGAGTCGCGTCGGGCAAGTTGCTCAGCTTCCTCAACGCCCCCGTGGGACGGTTGATGACCACCTCGCCTAAGTCCCGCAGCATAGGCTGCGGGCTACTGGGCGCACCTACATGCAAACCATTCAAAGTGATCAGAGAACTTCACAATCTAATTCAATTCAAATGAAGGAAGGAGTTAGGATTTCCCCATGCCGCTGGAGTCTTTCTGCGAGGGTGGGACTGATCCTTCGCTCTATACATTCCCTTCCCCTTGGGGGTGGGAGTCTTCTTAACTTGGGACCGGGATTGGACAAGGCCGATCCTGCTCCTGCTTCGGTACCTCCATCCTAGGGGTTGGGACTGGATTGGCCATGTCCTTCTCGCCTTGACCTCGTCCCCCTTTGGGTCAGTGGGGGGATGTTGGGAGGCATCGAAGCCCCTCATTCGTCATACATTTCGTCTGCCCCCTAGAAGAGGGCAGACATCAGAGCAGTGGCCTCGGCAGTAACCTTGGCTGCATCACTTCGTGGAGCCAGCCGAGGCTTGTCAACCGCCGAGCTCCTGCTGCTCCATTGAGGCATCACCCTGGCGGAGACCTTCGGGTGCCACTTGGGAGATAGGCATCGGGTTGTAGATAACCTCGCTACCAGAGTATGTCACTCTGATGCGGGTGGGACGTTTCATAGTCTTGAAGTGATAGACTAACGACACTTTCTTGCCGTCGTCTATCATATCTATCTCGTCCTCCATCCGCCGAGCCTTAGCCTTATCGATGGGAGGCACCTGGATTGCACCTAGCGGGGTGGGGGGGCACATCACCCTAATCCCTCATCCCTTACTCTTTGCCCCCTTCTTCCTCCTCCTTATCGTCTTCCTCTTCTTCTTCATTCTCTTCATCTTCTTCTTCTTTCCCTTCTTCTTTCTCTCCTTCTTCCTCTTCCTCTTCTCCTTCACCCTCTTCCTCATGCTACTGCTCCTCCTCCTTCTCTTCCTCCTCCTCTTCAGCTCCCTTCACGACCCTCCTCTTCTTGACTTGGCCTCGCTTGGTAATAACCAACTTCTCTTCGCCTGGCTCCGAGCGTCTTCTCTTGCCATAAACCTTCTTCTCGGCCCTGACATATCGGACCACCCTGCCCGTGTCGGTATCCTCCTCGTAGTCGAAGTACAGGGTGTCGTTGTCCTTGTACTGCACCAACAGTCGGTGCATCAAGTTGGCATTCCCATAACGAATTGGGCAATATGCAAACTACTTCCAGGACCTGGTCCCACAGGTCAACTCCAAAAATAAGTTATCGACTAATTCGACTTGCTCGGATGTCCAGTAAAGGTCGCCTCCTGGCCCTTACCGCTTAACTTCCTTGTGGATGTTGTTGCGAGGGGTCTCCGGCCCTAACAGGGGAGTTCATGCTCCAGAGATCGAGATCGGCCAATCAGTGTAGAGCTTGTCCGAGGGGACAGTGTCGATGATGGGGCAGAGGGCATAAACGCCATGCAAATTGAAGAATGGGCTGTCCTTCCTCGATACCCACTGATAGTGGTAAAAGAAGTAGCCAAGCTCGATCCTGGCCTGCTCGCCTTCGAGAATGCTTGAGTAGCAGGCCCTCAGCTGATCCTAATTATCTATTTCCGCCCTTCAGAAGGCGTAGATTATTCTCCAGGCATTTCTTGTCAGCTGCCCGGGGCAGAGTCCAGATCGACGTGTTTAGCAGCCTGGCCGTGAAGGGGAGCAAAGGCAGATACAGCCCACAGTTGAGCTGCCCGATCATCACGATGGTGCCCATGATCTTCATCTTACTGGCCACCTAGGTGTACACTGATCGCTTGTCAATGCCAAAGGCAGCCTGTACCCCGGTGAGTGTTGGGCGATGGGCACCTTCGGTAAAGAACCCCAATAGCCTCTCCCACTTCTCCCTTTTCGCTTCAGTGGGCTTCCGACCAATCCCATACTCAAAGATAGGCTCCTTAAAAAGAGGCTTCAATGGCCTCAGCACGAAGTCAGACTTTGAGATATGCTCCAGCTTAGTGGAAGCATAGGCAAATCCGACGCCTAAGTGCCTCTTGATTTTGCTTGTAGGCCACCAAACCAAAGAGAGAGAGAGAGAGAGAGAGAGAGAGAGAGAGAGAGAGAGAGAGAGAGAGAGAGAGAGAGATGAGGGATTGGGCGGAGGAGGAACACTAGGGTTCCCCTCTCTTCTCTGCTGCTACATTGTTTCCCACACACACTCACACACACACAGAGAGAGCCCTTACAGCCCCCTCCCATTCCCCCAAAATCCCTTTTTTTATTCGATCCGAACCAATCCATCCATCTATCTCAAAGACCCCAGCACCCTCCTTTATCGAAAAAAAAAAACCACTCTGAAATATCTTCCCTTTTGTCATGTTCCTCTCTTTGTTTTCTTCCAAATCTTGTTCACTTCCCCCAAATATCTCCACCTAATGAGAGGCCCGTGCATGTCTTTGATTGGACGATCACGGTGCATCACCGCACAGATCGACATAGCTGGCTTGTAAAGGAGCTGATTGAAAGTGGCGGCCTGAGCCAAGTAAGGCGGAGAGTACCTTGAACCTTGAACTTGCTGCACTAAGCGGTGGCAGAGTGTCCAAGTGTGCTTGGTGACCCGGTCCCGCATCTGAGGGCCGAAGTTGCTCTTTCGATCAATCGAGGCCGCTCATGGCGCATCTGAGAGCGACTCCCATAGGGACACTGCCGTCTCCACGTGTCGCCTCTCATTAATGCCACGTGAACAACGAGCTGATGATATTTTTGGCACCATCAGTAGTCTCTCAACTTACCTATCCCATATAGAGGCTCTGAGCACCCCTTTCCCTATCCCCATTTCTCGTTTCCTAGTTTAGGCTTTTAGCGATTTACCTTGGCCCCCTCAATCGCCGTTGTCGGTGGCACGGGGCAGGAGTTCAATGATTTGCCTCCCCAGAGTTCGGATTTGGGTTTTCCCCATGTAGATATTTTTTTTGGCCGATCGGATCTGTCGGCGTCGATGTTTCCTTCCCCCTTTTCCGCTTCTGTTTTTGGATTTTGGGGTGTACCTTCCAGCTTTGGCAACATTGGGTTGGGGATCTTAATCTCCGTTGAGGTGCGGCGGCTCGTGTAATCATTGCGGCGATCTTGAATAGGTCATAGACCTCACCCCTTATTCGTTTTCGTCGGCTTCTGGTCATGGCGTAGATGGCGGCTCTGGCTCGGCGTGGCGTGGTGGCTCCGAACGGATCGTCGATGGTCTTCTCGAGGACTCGTGGTGATATGGTCATCTTTCCTTGGCTCAGATTTGTCGTTGGTGGTGTCCACCTTTTTTTGGTACGTTGTAGTTCTTTGTTTGGGGGTTGTGGTTTGGGGTTTTTTTCCCCTTTCCTCTTCTTCTCCGACAATGTGCGATGGTTGCTCTGCTTGCGTCATCGATCGTTTTCTTCCATAATTTTTTTTTAATTTTTTTGGTTTGGTAAGAAAAAAAACTAAACTAACATTATGAAGCCCTGAAGAACATACAACAAGAGTTATCTACTACAACTAAATGATGTAAGGCACTTGGAAAAATCTCCATCCTGACCAAATGTTTGCCTTCCCCTACTAACCAACATGTCGGTTGGTTTCCTTCTAGGCGTATATACAAAAGTCTGATTGCAGGCAGGGATCTATTATTGGTTGAATTGATGGGAGAAGGAAATGATCACCTTGTGAAGTTCGTAGCCATGAGATAACACATGGTGAATCACCTTCAATCCAAAACTAGGGCACAAGGGAGCAGGGGGCCAGGAAGGTAGGGGGTGGAAGAGAGGAGAGGTAAAGCAGAAGGAGAGATGAATCATATGCCGATCGTGAGGAAGGAGAAGCTGGAGGGGGGACAGAGAGAGAGAGAGAGAGAGAGAGAGAGAGAGAGAGAGAGGAACGGAGTGGAGGCAGCGTACCTGAGATCCGGAGGGTACGAGCGGCTCCGACAGCGAGCGAGATTTGACGAGGTCCAGTAGCGAGCGAGAGGGATAGAGACAGGTGGGGGACAGGGGTGCAACTGATTGTGATGGGGGGGGGGCGGGAGGAACCCTGGTAGAATAACTTAGGGCAGATTACACAATGGGCCAAGACCGTTAATCTGTGACAAAGAGTTTTTTTTTTTAAACATTTAATTGATGATAAACGACTGACCTAGACCGCCTTTTCATAATAAAATTATCATTTATTAAACTGTATTTTAAGGCCGTAGTTTATTTATGTCTTACTTTTCATGTTTTGATGTAGTGTAAGATATTTGCTCTCATATACCTTATGCTTTTATTCAATTTTTTTGCAAAAAACTTCCAAGCAATACCATCTTCTCATGTTATCCACAATGTTCTCCCCTTCCAGTTATCATGAACATAATTCTCTGTGTTTAATTGCAAAAAGAAAAATTCTCCCTGTTTAATATCCAAGCATTACTCCTAATGTTTACCGCACGCTTTTTATGTACTTACATTTTTGTAATAGTGTAGCCACTTCAATTTGACTTTTCTTGGTCAAACGCTTATGTGGTGACTCAAGATAGTAAATTGTGTTCAGCCTTTATCACCTAGGTCCTCTCCTCAAATAGAAAAATTGGGGTGACATCCCATTACTTTTTGGATATTGCACGTACCTCCCTCGAGGTTTCCTTTTATTAGCAGCAACCTCCCCTGGACAAGCAGTTATGAGTGATATCATCAGATAAGTCCAAAAATACATATTTTAAGGAGATCTACTGTGATTCACATAATAATATCGGGGAGGATGCTAATCCAATGGCTATTAAAGCCCTATAAGCCATAATTTTCCAAAGTGGCTATAAAAGAAGACTAGTGATTTTTGTTTTGACAAAGGATTTGGGGTCCTCAGCAAGTATGTATACTCTGCGCCTCGCTCTTCTCTTCCTGATTCTTGGAAGCCTATGTTCTATTGACCAATGTAAGTTCTCAGTTCCTTCTCATATCTATTCTATTATCTAAATTCAAGAAGAGAGGATTTAATTTGTTTGGCTATGATGCATTGTTTGGGTGGTGCATAAATCATAACTAATACATGTTTGCTCGCTAACATCCATATGTTGCAATGATCATATGTTGTACTAGGTGACTAGACGGGCTGGGCGGTGCATACACACTAACAACCAAATGTTATTGTGCTCTATTACGTATGTTGCAACACGCCCAATGCATATGTTACACGTCAAGGTCACACATAATCGATCGCACCAACATGATCGCATTTGAGGGAATAGACAGTATGATCCTCCCGACTAGCCAACACGCTAGTCCTCCCCTATATTTAGGTGCCACGTAGTACTTTTTAACAAATTTTTTTAATAGATGGTCAATCCACCTTGACCAACCCCTAACACTGGTTAAAAATTACCACGTGTCACTTAAATTGAAGGGAGGACTGGCGTGTTGGCTAGTCCGGAGGACCGTGCACCATACTCCCATATATATATATATATATATATATATATATATATATATATATATATATATATATATATATATATATATATATATATATATATATATATATATATATATATATATATATATATATATATATATATATATATATATATACAGAGAGAGAGAGAGAGGGCTGTTGCAGTGAGCTGTGGGCTGCCGGGGGGGAAAGTGAGCTGCGGGTATTTTGACCCCCCCAAGAAGTTATGGAATTTAGTGAAATTTGGTGAGGTTGTTGCCTATGATAAGATGATCATCCTCACCAATTTTCATCAAATTCCAAAACTTCTAGGGGGGTCAAGTGGTCGAAGCAATTTCTGCCGTCCGCAGTAACCGTTAAAATTGCTTCGACCATTTGACCCCCCTAGAAGTTTTGGAATTTGATGAAAATTGGTGAGAATAATCATCTTATCCTAGGCAACAACCTCACCAAATTTCATCAAATTCCATAACTTCTTGGTGGTTCAAAATACCCGCAGCTCACTTTCCCCCCCGGCAGCCCACAACTCACTGTAACAGCCCTCTCTCTCTCTCTCTCTCTCTCTCTCTCTCTCTCTCTCTCTCTCTCTGTTTTTGAAAGGTAAGATAATTAAATTACTGCCAAAAAAAAGAGGATATACAAGTGTCAATGAGCGCTATGCTCTCAAGGGACATATAAGCATTGTCTATAACCTTGATAACCATGCAAGTAATGCAGCTTTGTCTTCCCCCTTTGCTTCTCTCACTTCAATTCCTGAGAATAGGTTCTTCAGTTGCGATAAGATGGCACTGAGTACCTGCTGATGTGTTCTATCTCGATCCCCGAATATTCTTTCATTTTTCTCTCCCCAAATGGAATACACCGAACAAGCTAGTGCAGACCTGAAAATTCTGCCTATCATCTTTTTGCTCCCCCCTAACTCCGTGGTTCTATCTAGGATATCCAATAATCCCTCTTCCTGAAAGTACGTGGACCCTATCTTCTCGCTAACTTGCTCCCAAATCCATCTGGAAAATCTACAATAGAAGAATAGGTGACTCACAGACTCCTCATCAACCTTACAGAGGAGACATCGGTTAGTGAGTCTAACTCCTCGGGCCTTAAGGATGTCCTGTGTGGCAAGACGATTCAAGGACGCTCTCCAAATGCAGATGGCCATTCTTGGAGGTACCGGAGCCCTCCACAAGGTATAGCTCCAAGGAACTATGATGCCATGATCTCTAACAGTTTCCCACGCATCAGTGAATCTGAAACTGTGTTCCGGATTCGCTATCCACTCTACTTTTGCCAAAGTTTCAGCCGGTAAAATCTCCACTTCTCAAACCTTGTAGAATAGCTCTTGAACTTTCCAACAGGTTGCCCTTGGGAGATTCCATCTCTCCTCCATGATTAAGTGTCCAACGACAGCCCCTTTCCTACCATCAATCCAAGGGTCATACCAAAAATTGACTCTAGAATCAGCAACTATGGGGTACAGATTTCTTTTTAGCTTCTCCCTACTCTCCAAGATACCATTCCAGACCGCTGAGGAGTTCGAAGACTTTTGTAAATTCCAAAAGCTGAAATTTTTTACATAGCGACCCCTCATCCACTTGCTCTAGAGATTATCATCCTCGCTCACAATCTTCCACCCCAGCCTGAGAAGGCTAGCCTTCGAGATATCTCTCATCCTTCTAATTCCAAGGCCCCCTTCCACCTTCGACTTGCACACCTTGTCCCAATTGACATGGGTGCTGGAATTTTGCCAAAGAAAGTCTCGCATGAGCTTTTTCACTTTCGATTGAATAAGACTTGGAATCGCAAAGGCGGAGGCCCAAAAGTAGGAGAAGCTTTGTAGCACAGATTTGATTAGCTCCAATCTACCACCGATGGATAGATGCTTGATGGCCCAACAGTCAATGGTATTCGTTACTTTTCTAACAAGGGTCTAAACATCACTTTGTTCACCTTGGAAGCAGACAATGGTAGGCCCAAGTATTTCACCGGCAAACTCCCCAAGCTAATTCCCATATCAGCAATTTCGTGATAAAATTCCATGCAGGATCTCGACAAAAAAACCTGACTCTTCTCCTTATTGATGACGAGTCCAGACCTCACTCCGAACTTTTGCAATATATCAACTAGCTTTCCAGCTTCAACCCTACTTGGCTTGAGGAATAACAAGAGATCATCACGAAGATCAGGTGGGAAATGGGGTACCCTCCACCAAGCCCAAAGCTTCTCCAGTCTCCCCGCAACACTCCCCATTCCAATTCCAATGACAAGCACTCCATAACGACAGTGAACAAATATGCTGATAGAGGGTCTCCCTGTCTCAATCCTTTGTTGGCCTTGATCATACCTGTTGGGGACCCATTGACAAGAATGTTGGGGACCCATTGATCATACCTGTTGGCCTTAATCAATGGGTCCCCAACAGAATACAGGCTCTGATCCACAAGATCCACGTTTCGTCGAATCCCAAACATTTAAGGGCATGTATTAAGAAATCTTTGTTGACTGAGTCATACACTTTTATGATGTCCAGCTTTAGACACATTCTTTTGGGACTAGTCTTTCTGTGGAAACCTTTCACCAGCTCTTGGGCAAGAAAAATGTTATCAGCTATTCGCCTTCCCTTGATGAAAGCGGATTG